>CM070513.1:21066615-21266615 GCA_036346375.1 Guadua angustifolia
AATAAAACTGTTGCAATGGAAATAAGATAATTTGGGCCATTCGACATGCCACAGGCAATCGTCTAGAATATTTCTCCTCATGATATTCATTAATTCTTGGTCCTTCCTTAGCAACTGATCAACAAAGGCATAAAGCCGTGAGTATAAATAGTACTTAGCAAGCCGTAGGGAAATGATGAAAATTAATCAGCTAGGTCTGTCCCATACCAGACTTGTAGTTACACAGTTAGGACCAGCTCAATGGCGCACAAGATTAAGTCCTTAAGTTTTCTCAGGCAAGACAACCACATCCAAATGTGCTAGAAAGCACCCCGTTTACTACATGATCACTTGCCCCGAGGGAAAACATTTTATTCAATCAAGGCCAATGGTATACCTTGCCATGGTACAACAAGATGGCGCAGCCTCTTCTTCCTTCCACCGCTGGCCAGGGCAGGGTGGATTTTCTCACCAAGATGGCACCCGAGGGATCTCTCCACCTTCGCCAGGGGACCCTCGTGCCGAGCTGCGAGCCAGGGGAGATCATCGTCTTCGTCTGGGGGCTTTTGACGGGCTTGGTGCCGCCATTCTCCAAATTCTTCCTCACCATCCTTCATTTCTACGAGGTCCATCATCTCCACCTCTCCCCCAACTCCATCGTCCTTCTCTCCACCTTCGCCACCTCTGCGAGATGTTTGTGGGGTGATGCCCAATCTTCCCTTCCGCTACTTCTTCACCGCAGCCTCCTCGGCAGCGGATCAGAGAATCGCCACTTCCGCTCCGCGACGGGTCGCCCTCACATTCCTTCCACCAAAATCCAACTGGAAGACGGGCGGAGCGATCGCTCTACGCCGGCGACGATAAATGGGTCGACCTCCTTGGGATGCCGGCGCTACGGGCGAAAGTCCGCGAAGCTGAGCTCGCCTGCCGAGAGACGGCGGGCTTCGCAATGGCGGCTCAGACGATCAGCTTATGGGCGCCGCCCGATTGGGGCGCCGGTGGTCCGGACTTTGTGGTTTTCGGAGGATCGCCTTCCGTTGTCGTGCCCAATTCCGCATGGCAAGATATGTGGATGACGACATGACACGCACATACTCGGGCGGTAAGTCCTGTTGCCCTTCTTTTGAATGCATATTCTCCTGTCTTCTTTTGTTGCCAGGTGAGGGAAACCTGGACGGTCCTGCCATCTCAAGATGGCTATCCAGGCTGCTCCCACCAATGCCGAGCGGCTCGGACTTTCCGACAGAATTCGACCGCTCATGACCTAGAGTTCGCAGAGCGCTTTAGGATCATCCAATCATTCCCGGCGATGGACTCCATCGTCCCCGCCAGGTGCCAGCTCGCCCTTGGTGATTAGGGACCAGCTCGCCGACGATCGAGCGCAGAAAACGCTAATCGCCCGGACGCCGAGCGTGAACCCTAAGAGGGCCTGCACCGGGGGCCAAACTCCTGCTGCCACCGTCTCCATCGCTTCGCCGAGCGTGCCTGGAGCGGTGGCGTCTTCATTTGGGGCGGCGACGACCATCGCCTTTCTCCGCACTAATCGCACCGACGCCGACTCGTGGGCGCCGCTCCATCGACATCGAATTCCATCGGGCGCCAAATTTTAGTAGTGCCGACCGACCATGGTCGGTGCTCGCCGAAAGGTGCTCATGGTTCCAGTGAACTTCCTTCACTTCAAGTCGCCGAGGGCAGCCCGCCAGGTGCCCCCAAATCACAGACATCCACAAATACCAGCAGACACAGTGGGGACTTCTACTCAAGGGCAACCTAGCGCTTCGGCAAATTAATCGACGCTCACGTGCAAGCGACTTCGCTCTCCCCTACCTCGATCGTCCTCACCATCACGTACATCGCTTGAATGTGCTATTTACTTAACTTGGCGGCGCCACAACATGAAAGCACTCTCCTCACAGCAGCCCACCCAACATGAAGCCCATGTGGCACAACAGTGCAGCTACTGCATGGGAGTCGGAGAGGAAGGAGGCGCTGCTAGCCCAAGAGAGGGCCACCGGGGCAACCTTGCTCGCCCGGGCGTAGGAGGCCGAGGCAGCCATGAGGAGGGCGTGAGGTGCACAGGCGCGCCACCGCACAATCTCGCGACCATGCTCTAGCCATCCTACCGACACATGGCGAGGGCCTTGGAGCCACTGGGGGTGGATCTTCGTGAGCCACTCGAGCCCACAGCGATGTAGTACGCCCATCGCATCTCGGGTCACCGCAGGCACTTCTCCGCCTACTACCGCCTTGGCCGCCTCGCCCGCCCAGAAGGGCAAGAAGTCGCTGGAGCCACCGCGACTCGTGGCCGGCATGCTACGCCAGTCGCGACGCTGCCTTCAACCCAATGACCGTCGCGCACGGCATTGAGGAAGATGAGGCCCAGGCGCAGGCGCGCATGCACGAAGCTGCGGAACACGTCGTCTGCATGATGGCGATGGAGGAACCAGACCTTGGCGCGGTGGCGGTGGAGCCGGAGGCCAAAGAGGACGATGGGGGCATCCAAGTCGCCAACGACGATGGATGGTCTGGGCCTGCTTCTTCCATTTTCTTTGTTTCTTTTTGTTCCTGTTTTTTTGTATGATAGAACAATCTTAGCAAATGTAATGAAAGCTGGCATTTTCTGGTTTTACCTGTGCATGTTTGTCTATTCACGTTTTGGTTGTGCTTGCTCAACTTATTCATCGGGTGATCAGCCCCCAGCCTTGTCATGGTGCAAACCCTGAACACTCAGGTTAGGTCGATACTTAGGCATTTTTTAAGCGATTGCGATAATGCGAACAAAGATTACGTAGAACATGCAGGATGTAGACAGGCAAAGTCTTAAGTCTTTGTGTAAGGGTGTCACTGACTCCTGGCCTTTTGGAACTTACATCCTTATGATCTCTTGGAACCTATATCCTTATGATCTCTTGAACTCGACGCATCAAAGTAATAACAAGGAAGCAGCTCCTCAGAGCGCATCGGCTAGCGGGCGCCAGGGTGACAACCAATGGTGGTTTCATGAGCTAACCCGAGTGTGCGAGCCGCCGCTTGAGTCACCGTGCACACTCGATTCCGGTCACCCGCTCTGCAACGCAAACGCCTGGCATTTCTTTATCAACAAGGAGCCATCAGTTATCGTATGCGGACAACCACGCATAACTTAACCCAATAGGTGCATGCACGAAAGATAAGTTGATACCGCTAGGTGAGCAACTTATCTTTGCTATAGGTTATCGGCGACTCAGCCCCTAGGCTGGTCACGGAAGCCAACATTCGGCGAGCAGGGCGTGGTCGCCCGCCTGCCCGCTAGGCCACCATGGGGCAATCTTGGATGTTCGTGCTAGGCCAGCGCTCCAACACTTCATCTGCGATTGCGCATAACTACTAAAAGCACAAGTAAGCGTTACACAAAGCATGTAGGAAACATATTGAAGAACGCAAGTTCTTGCGCGGGTATGTCATGGTCCTTTTCTTTGGAACTTAGGCCCTTGTGACTCGGGACCAGCCCGTGGCGTTGCGTGGCATGGGAGAAGGTTCCCAGGAGTGTATTAGGCTTGCGGTGCTCGCGGTGACAACCAGCGGTGCTTCACGGAGCCAACCCAAGGTGTGCGAGCGGCGTTTGAGCCACCGTGCCACACTAACGCCCCTGGCCGCCCGTCCTCGCATGACGCGAATGCCATATGTTACCACACATCAACAAGGAGCGGCCAAACCACTGTAATCCATGACACCCCCGCGAAAGGCTACCCACCAGGGGACAAGCTAGGGGAATAAAGCAGAAGCCTTTAAGGCAAACAACTTCGCTAACCGCCAAGAGGTCGCCGATCAGTCGGGAAAACTCGCCCACACAACCGATCAAGGCGAACTAACGGTACTTACAGCTTTTAGGGTAAAACTTTCGTGAATAACTCCACGCTGAAGGAGTTGGCCAGTTTGATCGCCCTCGCGGCCAACCGGACCGCCGGGTTGAGATATCGAGACCATCTTAAAGGGCCCTCCCACCTGGGAGACAGCTTAGGAGCCCGCATGCGCTCCTCAATTCTACGCAAGACCAGTCACCCATCGCTGTTGTTCTTCAGACACCCGGTGGCGTGGTACCGCCGAGACTTTGTGTCGGGTACCGGCGGCATGCAAGGCCGCTGTCACAAGACTCCTCTAGAAGGTTGACATCTTCTCAAGAAGGGTTTTCTTTGTCCTTCGCCGAACGCCGAGACGCGCGAAGCCGAGCGATACTGGACGGGAGGACAGCTTTAGCGCCATAGACCAGGAAGAAAGGCGTTTTTCCAATCGCCCGACTAAGTGTGGTCTGGAGCGACCACAACACAGCCGGGAGTTCATCCGTCCACCGCGCGCCGCACTTATAGAGTCGATCGAAGGCTTTGGTCTTCAAGCCTCTCAACACCAGCGCGTTGGCACGCTCAACTTGGCCATTGCTTTTGGGATGGGCCACTGAAGCAAAGCATACCTTGGTGCCCATGTCCTCGCAGAACTCCAAGAAGGCCGCGCTGGTGAACTGAGTGCTGTTATCGGTGATGATGCGATTGGCAACTCCAAAGCGGGTGAAGATCCCATGGAAGAATTTGATAGCAGCGGAATCCGTGATGGCACGTGCTGCTTCGGCTTCGACCCACTTGGTGAATTTGTCAATGGCAACGAACAGGTGGGTGAAGCCTCCCCGTGGCTCGCGGAATGGGCCTCAGATATCAACCCCTGCATCAGCGAACGCCAAGAGAGCGGATGGTTTGCGAGCTTAGCTGGTCGATGGATTTGCTCGGTGAAGAATTGGCATGCTTTGCATCTCCTCAGCTGACTCACAAGCATCCCGGAGGGCGAGGCCAATAAAATCCTTAGCGAACGCTTGTCGACTGCTGCCCGCCGACATATGGCTCCCGTGCACATGCCTCCATGGATATCGAGAGCGGCACCCCCTCTTCTCGAGTGATGCACTTCAAGAGAATTCGCTTCGCTCCTCGGGCGGTATAGGTCCCAACCTATCAGAGTATAGCACTTGGCCTTGCGTGCGATCTTCTCAGCTGAGGCATCATTGTCGGGGATCACTCGGTCTCGCAGGAAGGCTAGGATAGGGCCCATCCACTAACCTTCCCAGTCGAGAGTGGCGATCACACGGTGATCGCTCGGGTACTCCGCTTGGCAAGCTTTTCCCGGGTGTCGACGATCAGACGGCATCGCCTTCCCTCCTGCACCTGGGCCGAGGTGGGTCGCACGCCCGCCTCCTTGAATCGGAGGTCGCGACAGCCGACCGCCTCCTGCGCTCGATCGAGGTCATGACGGCTACACCATCGTCCCCGCCTAAGCTGGGGGCAGCGATGGATGGTCGCGATAGTCTTTCTTCAAAGACCCCGACCGGGACAAAGGTTCTTGAGGACGCGAGCTGTGAAAGCCCATCCTGTTGGTGTTATGCCCTTGAGGTAGTCATATAGATGATTGTAACATGACTGTGCTTATGAATAATAATATGATTATTGGTCCAATGAATGTATATCATTATATTGATCGCAAGTATGCACTTGCTTATGAAACTCTCTACTTATTGATATAATTCGTAAGTATCTCTCGATCGGGTATCATCATATAGGACAACGATGAATAGATCAAGACATGTATTGATCGATGATTATGTTTCATAGATCATAGGATATGGAGATATCATCAATACATTGTGAACACATGATGAAGAACATGGGTTAGATAGACTGCAATGGGACACCGCGAGAATGTTACATTCTTATGTGTCATCAAGGTATCTCATACATAGTGGATGTATGATCCTTAGACCTGAGATTGTCACATTCCCTACATGTGTAATAGTTTACCTTGGGGCCACCAAACACTATTTCCTAACCGGATAGTTATAAGGTAGCTTTCATGTTTGCTATGAAACATGCAGAGGGAAGTGAGCAAATAAGATGGAATTTGCCACTCTGTAACCGGAGATATATGTCTAGGCCACTCGTGTGATATGATTATGGAAGTGCATGTATTATGCCGTGATTGTGAAGTCAATCACAACTTATTAATATGTCACGGATACGAGATGGATTGAACTGTCAAAGGATGACATACTTCGCCTTTGAGTTCGATCTTCATATAGTTTGGCAAATGGATTATTACATGAGTACTTTGAAAGGTTCTATCTGATTTGATCATATGCGTTTGGGAGTTGGCATGCTCGCAAGAAACCGCTATTAGCTATTGGATTGGAAAAAGGGTTTTCCAATCTATGTCCAAATGTACATGAACCTGCTGTGGTCACACACTTAATGGCTGGGATGCATTAATTCGGATTGGATCCGTAATTAATGGACCTCGTGGGCTTAACGCTACCGATGGGCCCCGCTTAGGGTTTCGCCACGTGGCTATATAAGGAGAGGAGAAGGGTGGGCGTGCATGTTGTTGTTCACGTCGATAACGCTAGCCTCCACCTCTCATTGCCCCTACTGAGCGACACGGTGCTTGCACGCCGACACACGGCGTTCCATCCTGGGACGGTGGATCGCCTGTGGTGACGCCGCTGCCATCGGTGAGGTGAGGACGAATCATAAGCGAGGACGCAACCACAGCGAGGACAATCCGTAGCAAGGACGATCCGCTGCAAGGACGATCCGCGTGAGGATGATCCACCGAGAGACGATCCATTACACCAATGCGCGGAAGGATTCCGCAAGAATCACAAGATCTAATGGTAATCCAATCTGTGATCCTTTTCTTTAAGCAGTAGCTTTTCTAGTTATGCGTAGAAATTTTAATTTGTGCTAGCGTAGCATACCGCGCTTCCCCAACACATCTCGCCATATGATTGTCACGCCGAGGATATGGATATATCCTAGTCCTTCGAAGTGGCGCTCCATCATCCTGACCTCCGCCAAGTAGGCGGCCATGGTAGGGTCAGAGCATTGAAATTCCTTCCGCGCTTGGTTGATGACCAGCAGGGAATCGCCTTTGACTTAGAGGCACCGGACGCCTAATGTCGAGGCGACGCGCAGCCATGCCAGCAGGCCCTCGTATTCAGCGATGTTGTTGGTGGTCTTGAAGTCGAGGGCGACCACGTACTGGAGGGTGTCACCAGTCGGGGAGACCAAGACAACCCGGCACCATTTCCGCCTTCAAGCTGAAGGAGCCACAAAGAATAAAGTCCGGGGAAGGCGGGGGTTTCTTCACAGGAGGCGGGAATCCATTCGGCAACAAACTCCGCCAACTTCTCTTGATGGCGGTGCGGTACAAATTTAAGACAGAATTTCTACTCACGGACCACTTAGCGACACGACTTCGCTTCTCGCTTGTGAAGGATCTTCACGGGGTAGGCAAGTGACCACCGTGATCTCTCTTTAAAATAGTGCCGCGGCTTCGGACGCCACCAGACAGCTGCGACAACATCTTCGCGCTATGGGTATCTCGGTCTCGCCTCGTAGCACCTTGCCGACGTAGTAGACTAGCCTCGACGCCTTCCTCTCCGCCACCAAGATCAAGACTCACCATTGCTTGGGTAACAATGATGCATGTGAGCAATGGTTTGCCGAGTTGAGGGGCGACTAGTACTGGCGGGGAGGACAGGTACCGCTTCAAGTCTTCGAATGCTCGTTGAGTCTCTTCAATCCACTCGAAGTGGTTCACCTTCTTCAGCAGCTTGAAAAGGGGCAGGCCCCTTTCTCCCAGCCGGGCAATAAATCACCCAAGGGAGGCAAGGCGACCAGCCAGGCACTGCACCTGCTTGAGCTGAACTGGCGGCTTCATATGTTCAATAGCTGCTATCTTGTCAAGATTGGCCTCAATGCCCCGCCTGGACACGAGGAACCCTAACAGCTTTCCGGAGGGCATGCCGAACACGCACTTCTCTAGGTTGAGCTTCAAGCAATTCTTCCGGAGATTAGCAAAGGTCTCCTCCAGGTCTTCAATCAGTTCTTCGCTCTTTTTCACTTTTACGACTAGGTCGTCGACGTACACCTCAAGATTGTGCCCTATCTGTGGACAGAAAGTAATATGCATGGCGCGTTGGTAAGTAGAACCAGCATTTTTTAACCCAAAAGCCTTCCTGATATAACAATAAACGCCCATGGGTGTTACAAAGCGGTTTTTTCTTCGTCTTCCACCGCCATGCTAATCTGGTGGTACCCTGAGTACGCGTCCAGAAAGCATAGCAGCTCACATCCTGCCGTTGAGTCGACTATGAGATCGATGCGCGGCAAGGGGTAAGGGTCCTTCAGGCAGGCCTTGTTGAGGTCGGTGAAATCGACGCACATCCGCCACTTCCCATTGGACTTCTTGACAAGCACAGGGTTGGCAAGCCACTCGGGGTGAGAGACTTCCTGAATGATCCCTGAGCGCAGCAGGTTCTTTACCTCCTCCCGAATGGCGTCTTGCCGCTCTGGTGCTTGGCGCTGCACCCTCGGCGGACCGGCGACCTTGGGGAGCGCGTGTCGGCCTCGGTGCTCGATCACCTCCTGGGACCCCAAATACATATCGGACGGTTGCTAAGCGAACACATCGGAATTAGACCGGAGGAAGGTGACGAAAGCGCTTTCCTATTTGGTGCTGAGGCTAGCGCCAATGAAGACGGACTTCTCGGGCTCGCCCTCACTCAGGGAGACCACCTTTACCTCAACGGCCGAGCCGGGCGAGGCGTGGTTCTCTACCGAGAGGCTCCTGTAAAGGCGACATCACGGCTTCACCACAGTGGCACAAGCCCGTGTCCAAGGCGCACTTGTGGCAATATAAAGCCTCGCCTGCCCACCCAGATGATTATGGGGCCACCAGGCCTTGGCATCTTTACCACCATGTATCCATAGTGGGTTGCCGCCATGAACTTGGCCAACGCCGGTCGGCCAAGTATGGCATTGTACGGGAGGTTGAAATTGGTGACTTCGAAGTCAACGAGCTTCGTAGAAGGGCAAGGCTGGGCGCAGCTCCTGGTTCGACACCTATAGCGCCCGGAATGCCTCGGCGACGGAGGTTGATGGAGCTCCTCCGCCCATCGCATCGCCGAAGCTTCACGCTCCGGATCATGGGAGAAACCACGATCGAAGGTGACTTACGCCGGCGGTGCTCTCAGGGTGGTCAACCTGACTGAAAGTGATCGGCTCCTCCGACCACTTCAGCATCCGACACGCCCCTGAACTCGACACCGTAGCGTAGACTTCCCTCCTCAACCGCTTATAGGATGCGTTGGAGGGGTAGGTGGACGAGCCACCATGAATGTACGCCACGACGCAATCTGCCTGCTGGAAGGCTAGTGAGGCGGGGTCTTCGTCTTGGTTGTCGTCGCGAGGGCGACGCTCCTTGAACCGCTGCTCGACCATCTTGCTCACAACCTAGCAATTATCCAGGGCGTGGGTGTTGGTCCGGGTGATCAGGTAGAAGGGCTCGACCTCCTTCTCCTCATGGCGGTTATTCCTCCAACCACGGCGGTCACCACGTCGGCCTCTGTGGTCATCCCGCCGATCACGGTGGTCGCGCCTCCGCGGCCAGGCATCTTCACGCTCGCGCGCGGCGGTTAGGACCTGCCTAGTCTCACCGCTTCAAGGCTCGCTTCTTTCTCGAGGGTCGGGTCCTCGAGGTCTCGGCTTCATCTCCGCCACGTCCTAGCGCTGGCGCATTAACCGCCCCGAAGCTCAGCGCTACCAAGACTTCGCGCCAAGGAGAAGAGCTCGGAGGTGGTGGCAATGTCGCGGGTCGCCATCTTTTCCCGCATCTTGTGATCGCGAACGCCTCTTTGGAAGGCGATGATGATCGACTGCTCCGAAATTCGAGGAATCGTGTTATGGCAGCGGCGAATCACCGAATGAAGTCACAAGAATGACTCTTTTTCCCGCCGAGGGCATGAAGATCATCCTCCACGCCTCGGCAGGCGAAGGAACCTTGAAGTTGGCGACGAAGAGGTCGCACAACTCCTCCCACGAGCGCACCGATCTCGCGGAGGTTCAACAAGCTAGGACCGGTGGATCCCGCAAAGGCCTGGGAAGTAGTTGGCCACCTCACGGCTCCTCGCGGGACCGGAAGTTCGACCGCTGCCGGGGGGGCACCACCGCCCTCCTGCGGGGGCAGCGTGAGACGATCCCCCATCCGGCGAGAGTGCCGGGATGTGTTCTGGGCGCTGTTAGCCTCCGCCACCTCCTGCCGCTGCTAGTGCGAACCCGCCATCACCGGACGCATGGTCCTTGCGGACAGAAGACCGGAATCTGTCGGAGAGACGGCTCGGTGAGCCAACCACTAGCCCCTACAGCGCGCCCTTGTCGTATTTAAGCAGCGGGACCCGTCAACGAACAAGGTTGATTGCTCCCGGGACGGAGGGTATGGTTCGGTAGAGGGCGTCTTCGTGGCCGGAAACTCTAAAGGCTCTCTACGATGGATCCCGGGGATCAACAGATTAATAGACACAGTGATGTACCCAGGTTCAGGCCCCCAGCGTGGGTAATAGCCCTACGTCCTGCTAGACCTTTGTTGAGGAAATGTGGAGGCGATTACAATGGCTCTTCTAGTCTTGTGCTTCTTCTTCCAAACTTTAGACCCCCTCTTCCATGCACCGGGGGGCCCTTATATAGACGGGTTGACCCGAGCAGGTGAGAAGGTGACGCTACACTGATCTACGACTCATTAATTACACCCATCATTTGAGCCTTATCTTACTGACCAATGACTCATTTATTACGCCCGTCACTATAGCCTTGTCCTTCAAGCTCCATCAGCGTGTCAGGGGAAGGAGATTTTGAGGCGAAGCCTTCTCCTTATTCCTTTAGTCGCCTTCGTGGCTTGACTAAGGGGGGCCCAAACGCCTCAAGACACTTGCCGCCAGTGCCTCCTAAGCCACTTGCCCGTGGTGAATCACCACCGCACAGAGGCCATCTAGAGCCAGCCGCTTTTTGGGCCTACAATTTCTGCGGCGGAGAGGTACCCGGTGCAAAGTACACCGACAATGATCATGCATAATGATTTTTATAAAAATCTAACAATGTTTCTGTTTTCTTTTTCAAATTGCTATTTTTGATTTTTCTTGAATACCAAATTGATCTAAAATTTTATAAAACTTTTAGGAGATGATACGAGGATTAATTAGGATTTAAATGAATTTCTATAGATTTTATGTTTGTTTGATTTTAAAATTTAAAATTAGAAATGCATTCTTCTAACCATTAAAAGCATTTCTTTTGGTGGTAAAAATCAGAGAAATAAAATAAGCACTGAAAATTTAATCCAACTTTATCTCCTTTCTTGTTCTAATATTGATGGATTTCAAGGTAAAATTTAATTCCATTCACAGCTCGTCTTGAAAGTTCTGATGCTCTAATTTACCTTCCACTTCATCATCATCATTAAATGAGAATACCATATGCAACTTATTTTCATTCTGGTCTTTTATAGGAACAAGATTATTTTAATGGTTTTCTATTTGATAATCTTGTTCCTGCACAAAACCAGAGTGAAAGTAAGTTGTCTATAGTATATTCATTTGGGAATGAGGATGAAGTAGAAGATAAATGAGGACATGGCAACTTTCAGAGTGAACAATAGATAGAATTGGATTTTATCTTACAATCCATCAATATTATAATAAGAAAGGAGATGAAAGTGCTAGAATGGTTAATATTTTAAGATGATCCTCATCAGACAAGCTATCATAGTAAGTTTGTATCAAAAATCATCTGTTATAGGAGTTTCATAAACGGTTTAGAAACCGTTTGTGATACACCGTATTATTTTTAATGTATACTTTGCAACAATTTATAAAACTATCTATAAAGATCTTTTCTGTAGTGTTGGTCCGGCATGCACCATGCAGCCGGCATGGGCTCGTTTCGTTCCGATAAGAAAGCTAGCAAGCTAGTGCCTTACTTCGGTGATCTCCCATATGTTCCACGGGATGAGGATGATGATTGTGCTTGTCCCTTTCCTTGCTAAAGCAGCCGGGGCGATTTCCGCTATGGAAACCCTGCACCTGATTTCGTCTTCCTTCCTCGCGAATGCATGGCCCTACGGAAACCATCTACTCCTTCCCTTTGAATTTATAAGATATATTGCCATTTAGCATATAGATTAAGAAGATATTGAACATGACTAAACTATCCTTATTATCTCTAAGCAAAATCTTCAATGCATACACGGAGTAAAGCTAGATATTTATTAGAAGTATAGATAAACATTACACTAATTTTTAATTAGAATGTGAAATATAACTTATAATTATGGACAAGACCATAAAAAATGCCTTCTATATTTTTTTACTAAGCAGTAATATTCCGGACCGTGCCATAGAAATCAAATCTACATTTTACTTTATATGCCTTTCACCATTTTTATTAAAAAAACTTTTTATGCCTTTCGAAAAATATCTAAGCCCCTGTTTGGTAGAACTTCAGATCTCAACTCCACCTCAGATCTAGAGTTTGTAGGCTAAAATAAAATGAATTAAGTTTATATTTTTAGTCTAAAATATAAATAAAATGACCCATCTAAACACTCATAACATACCAACAGCTCTAACTCCATAAATTTCTAGAGTTAGGAATATCTTGCTCTATCAACTCTATATATTTTGATGAAGCTAGAGCTGTGCCAAATACCGCTTAATTCTCAGGTGTTTGTGAAAACACAAATATAATAGCACGCACTTGATGAATTTCGCTTGGCATTTAGGTCGGTCTAATTCTCAAGAGAAGGACAAATAGGAAATTGATTTCTTAAGCAGCCGGGTACTCTGGGCATACTGCCTTGGGATATTAAATAATCCACCTTTTTTCTCACACCTTGGAATATCTTTTTCCACGTACTGATCTTATCCTCAAGTGTTTGTAAAATATAGGCAAAAACAAATTAATGACATGCATGGTCCTCAATAAATTTCTCTTAGCAT
Source organism: Guadua angustifolia (assembly GCA_036346375.1). NCBI lineage: Eukaryota > Viridiplantae > Streptophyta > Magnoliopsida > Poales > Poaceae > Guadua > Guadua angustifolia. The sequence continues at coordinate 21,079,439 of CM070513.1, forward strand.
TTAGGTTTCTCTGATCGAAAGAGATTGTTAAATGTTTCAATTAATTTATTCATATAGTACATCAGTATTGATTAGAGGTGGGCGTGGTGATGTGCCTAAACCAAGCTAGCCCAACCCACCTTTAATAAGTCTAGACACGGTCTATTTACGATTCATACCAGCTTCGTGCTATGTTGGCTCAGATCCGGGCCATTCGCACTATTGCGATGAGAGAAAAGAAGCCGAAGAAGTATGAGGCTAAGACAGTGGACACAAATATTAGAGGAAACAAAGTAAATTTTCTGTCCCTCTCTTGGTCTCTTTCTCTTTCTCTCTGTCTTTCTCTCCATCATTGTCTCTTTCACTTTCTCTCCCTTTGCACTATTCAATCTCATGATCTCCCTGTCTATGGTCGGCTCCCCAATCTCCCTCTCCCTTTTCCTCTGCAGTGCTCTCTCTCTCTCTCGGTCGCTATTAAATGTTTCAATTAATTTATTCACATAGTATATCAGTGTCGATCGCATCTTGTGTAAATAGGCATGGCATGCATACTACCGTATATAAAGGTGGGAGGTTTTCGGCTCCCTCCGTGCGTCCATACAGTAAACTAGTTTGCCGTGCGTACGGCGCACAAACCATTGAGCCATGTCACCGTGTGATTCGCCAGCTTGTTCAGCTTATATATTTTAGCGTAGTTAATCATCAACAACGCTCGCGCGGCACAGTGGTAAGAGGTCTCACTCTCACGCCTTCGGTCACGAGTTCGATTCCCGCTTACGTGAGCCCATTGTGTTTTTTCCTACGCGACGCGTGGCCGTGGCATCGCCTGCTTGTTTTTTGTGGAGAAGTCCTCCAAAGTTTCAAAAATTGCATTTAGGTCCCTTTTTTTACTGGAAAGACCCTAAAAAATCCAAAATTTTGTTTCTTTGTCCAATTTTTGTAGAGAAGCCCTCCAAAGTTTTGGGAATCGCATTCAGGTCCTTTTTTATGGAAAGACCCTGAAAAATTCAGATTTTTGTTTCTTTGTCCGAGGGCCCCTAGATACCGCCTATTTTTTGCGAAGTAGCCCTCGAAAGTTTCGAAGATCACATCTAGGTCACTTTTTGGCGGGAAAGACCCTAAAGAACCTGAAATTTAGTTTTTTCAGGTAGACCCTTATAATTCTGAAATAGATTTTTTGCGATTACATCTGAATACCCTGCAGATCCTTTTTTTTGAAAAAGAGGGCCAAAAAATCTAATGTTATAGAATAGTCCGTTAAAATTCTTTGTTACCCTGTAACTCCCATGATTTGTTTTTAGCACGACATTTCCTCCAAAAACTGCATCCTTTTTTTTCAAAAGAGGGCAAAAAAATCTGGTATTATAGAATAGTTCGTTAAAATTCTTTATTACCTCGAAACTTTTGTAATTTGTTTTTAGCACAGCGTTTTCCGAAAAAGTTGCCCGAAACTTTCTAGAATTACATATTACTTTGGTTTTTGCTTGTTAGCCCACTAAAACTACGTCCAGTTTTCACATCTTGTTGTGTGGCGCCTGTTTTTTGCGAAGAAGCTCTCGGAAGTTTCGAAAATCACATCTAGATCACTTTTTTGCGGAAAAGACCCTAAAAAACACAATATTTTGTTTTTTCAGAGAGACTCCTAGAATTCTAAGATAGATTTTCTGGGATTACAGCTTAATACCCCATGGCTCCCTTTTTTTTGCAAAAGAGGGCCCAAAAAAATCTAATGTTACAGAATAGTTCATTAAAATTCTTTGTTAGCCCATAATTCTTGTGATTTGTTTTTAGCACGGCATTTTGTCAAAAAAACTACATCCTTTTTTAAAAAAAGTGGGACAAAAAAATCTAGTATTATAGAATAGTTCGTTAAAATTCTTTATTACCCTGGAACTTTTGTGTTTTTTTAGCACGGCGTTTTCTCGCTACCGAAACTTTCTAGAATTACGTATTACTTTGGTTTTTGCTTATTATCCCACCAAAACTACGCCCGGTTTTCGCATCTTGTCGTGTGGTGGCTGGCGCAGTGTGCTGCGCCCCTGCATCTAGTTATACATAGAGAGATATATTAACGAGTGTACCACATGAAATAAAGATATTAAACAATAAATTCGACTTGCAGTACACATATGGCACAGTGTACATATAGCCGGTACACTGTAACATAATGAAATCTGCTAATTATATTGAGGAAACATAGAAAACGCTATAATGTCGGACCCAATCCCAGCTGCACACGTTTCAGCCACAGTTTATTTCGGTGCCTCGTCCTTTCCATGCACAACCCTAGAAGTCAAGTGGACTCTGTAACATCCCCAATTTCGAGTTTCTACTAAAAGTTCATTTAAAATAATTAATTTCAAAATTTGATTTTTCCTCGATGTTCTAATTAACCTGGCATTCATATCCTTCTGAAATTAGGGTTCAATCCTTCACTGTCCGAAAAGTCAAAATTCGGAATTTCGGTCCTTACTTAAAATTTCACCTTCATTCCAAAATGCTCCGAAAATTTTGAAACCTATTGCATTAGTTTCTAAATATTTAAAAACATTTTTAGAAATTTTCTCAAGATTTTTGGAATCTCTTTGCTATTTTTATCTCTCACGGTCTTTCATCAAATTCAGTTTATTCGTCCCAGAATTGTCTAAATTCCAAAATTCATCCAAATTCAATGAAACTAATTTTATTGGGATCCAAATAATTTCTAGTATTTTTAGGAACTTTTCTACAATTTTTAGATCATTTTTGTTATTTTATTTCTCGCGCTTTTGTCCCTCCATTTCTTCCAACCAATGAGAAAGCGACACGTGGCCTTTACTGTTCATCTTCCTCCTCTGATCTTGAAATTCCAGAGCGTACAATTTCAAGCCATCCATGAGTGCCTCCTCTTTAATCACTCATAACTTCTCATTTCTTCCACCAAATCATGCGTGGCTGGATCCGTTGCGAAGAGGGAGATGAGGAGAACCCATTTCCCATGACCATTCATCCTTTAACCTGCCAGAATTGGATTAATTGAGTAGAAACCGAAATGCACTCAAACATCAATAACTCGACCGTTTCTTGAGCTTTCCGCACGATTCCACTTGGTATTGACTCCATCCATTCCGTGCTCACTTGCTCCCGGTGATTGCTCATCTCTTCCCTTGTCTAATCAACCAAAAACCGGAGTTCAACGTCGTTTGTGGACATCACCGTGTCATCTCCTAATCTGGTGAGTTTACGGGTAAACCAACTGCGTCACTTTGTGCCTTTTGCTTCCATGATCACAACCATTCAATCGGATTTGATTTTCGTTGCAGTTTGATCCCGGATTTCGAGTTTGTTCATCGTCGGCCGTCGCTCGGTTAAATAAATCGATTTCTCCCGTTTGGGTACGATCCAATTCAATTCCTTGCACCCATAGACTCCTCTTGATGCTAGCTATCCCGTGCTCACCTTAGTTTTGAGAAATATCGCATTTTCATGTGTTTTTGACCGTCGTGCCGTCGGCTCGTTTTTGGATGTCGCCGGACTTGTCGTGCCGTCGTTTCTCTCGGCCTCCCTGCTGCCTGGCCGCCGTGCGCCTTGGTCGCTGCTCCTCTACGCCGCCCCTGCCTTTCCCTTTGGCCAGCAAGCTTCTCCCCAGGCCGACGTTGCTGCTCTTTGCTCATTCCTATGTAACACGGCGCACAGAGAACGAAGTACTGTAGCATCGCGATGCTACAGTGCAATTTCGTGATTTTATTTCTTGTCAAACTTCCTTTGACCCGTTCTCCTCCATCCGAACTAAATTCATCTAAATTCATCCTCTATCTGCCAGTATTTTTATTATAATTTTTAATTTCTGTTAAATTTATTTTCTTCTTTTCGTGCACCGTTTTGCGTGTAGTCGAGGAAGCGGCCGTAGTCGCCGACGAAGGAGAAGATCTTCAGTGCAGCGCATCGCGTTACGTCGACGAAGGCAAGTCGTAGTCCTTGACCATGTTGTACCCATGTTTGCAAATCTATTTTGTTTTATACAAATGCATGATATGTGATACAAGAACTATTCTTTGGAATAGCTATATGCCAAATTTTCATTACGCCACCTTGATTAATTGAGATGCCATGTATCCATTGTCACCCTAGGTTGGGTTGTTTGTTAGTTGGACATAATTGTAGTACCAACATTTGGTTAACGTAGCTATGCTTAGACACCTTAGTTATCGTCAGATTCATATCACTGTGAACTAAAGTTAATCTTGACCTAATGAGATATTGAATTGTGGCTATTGACCACTGTTGTAAAACTTTTCATACCTTGGCAGGGGATGCCATTGGTCTTGGTTGAACAAAATGTTTTCCCTCGGGCAAGTGATCGTGCAGTAAAGGGGGTGTTGTCTAGCATATTGGGATGTGGTTGTCTTACTTGAGATAATTTAAGGACTTAATCTTGTGCGCCATTGAACTGGGCCTAACAGTACAACCACAAGTGCGGTATGGGACAGACCTAATCGATTAATTTGCATTGTTTACTCTCGTCTTTAAGCTGGATGTGTGGGTTCCGGGATGGACGGGTAGATTCTCATGGCTCAAGAGGGGGCCCCGAGGGGCGAAACCTTAGAGGGCGGTACCGAGTTTAGACATGCATTGTAAAGGCTTTGTCATGATTTCTCTGCCGGCACACCAAAGGAAGTGTGCTAATGGCCAGGCGCAAGGAGAATATCATGTCTTGTGGGTAAAGCTGTACCACCTTTGCAGAGTGTAAACCTATTCGAATAGCCATGTCCACGGTCATGGACAAGCCCGGGAATTTCACATGGGGTATAAGGTGTTTTCTTGAAATGTGGAATTGTTGGAATGTGAATGGGGAGTTCACTGTTGTTCTGTTGTCTAAAACTATACTGTTGAATTGTGTGGTTGATACTTGTTTCGAATGATGTAGGGTGATGCCTCGCCATTCTATTCTTGTTGTCTTCCATTGATTTACCAGTTATTTATTATTGTTTTATCAATCTGCCTTCAATCTATTTATTGTATTTAAATTCAAGTTATTGCTTTCTGCAAATGAACCATATGACTATCCTTTGTCAAGTCGTGCATGAATATATTGCATCATTTCCCTATGGCTTGTTGAGTACGTTTTGTACTCGCAGCTTTACGCCCATGTTGTTCAGTTGCTGAGGAAGAACCAGATAATGAATATCAAGAGGAGGAATACTATGAAGACTACGTGGACTAGGAAGGCGTTCCCCAGACGATTGCCTATGGCAAGTCGAATGGCCTAAGTTATTATGTTTCATTTAGCATGCAGTTTCACTTGTTTCTTAAGCCAAGAGGCATTGGTGTATGAACCTTGACCATAAGGTCATTTACTTTATTCGATAACAATTTGCTTTTTCTTAATTATTTCGATGTATGGAATGATATGTCATCTATGTTTCCACTGTGTGCACTAGCGTGATCCTGAACTAGTGCAGTATACACAGAGGGTTTCGGATTTGCATATCCGGGTCCCGACAGACTCCATCGTTTTCAACTCTATTGATCAAAGCTACTACCATGTTCCCCTCTCAGAAGCACCGAAATGATGATCAAAGAAAGGTGAATGATTACAATTAAAATTTTCCTCTACCTAATAGATCTAACCAAAACATCACAAGAAACACTCAAGTGTAAAGGAGCAAAATAGAGAAAATCTGCTCAATCCGGTACTACTGCAGCATAGGGGGCGGTAGTGTTGAAGAAGCGGTACTACCGCTGGGTATAGGCGTTAGTGCCGTCTCTAAGAACAGAACAAGAACTCAGCACGATTTCAGAATGAAAATCGATGCAACCTAAGATCAGCTGGTCCAATGCCTATGAAACTTTGTATGCACCTTTTTATGGAGGTAACGAACCTATTCCAACCAACAATCCAAAGGATTGATATCATAGTTCAACCTTTTCCAATTCAAATGAAGAGTGCATCAAAACTAGGTAAAACCAAAATCTTGGTCTTGTGCTTGCTCATTGGGTTGTGATGATCAAGATGATTTTGGATATCCTCTTGTCACAAACAAACAAGAATACAAGAAACAAAAACCACAAGCATGATCTATAAAGATGTCTCAAAGATAGAGTAAAAAGATCGAGTTCTTATAAAAGATTGCCTATATGATAAGGATATGATCTGAAGAAGGTTCATCCATCAATCATTCATCTTTGGCATAAAATCCACAAGCATTTAGAAGGAGGAGAGCAAATCCAAATTTATGGAAAGTAAATTGCAAAATTTAAATCTGAATTTAAGTGTTGAATTTAAAGCATAATGTAAATGCTAAAAATAAATTCAGAAGTAAAGAAATAAAACTTTTATTTCTTAGAAGGAAGGTTTACAAAGCCCCATAACAATGTGGACAAAGCTTAAAGGAGTACACAAAACGTTCAGAGGGGAGAGCTACCCCTACCCCTTTATTTGTACTACTCTTGAGCCATCATTCACCTTTGGATGAATTCCTTCACTTCTAAGGAACACCATTAAGGGCTAGGATTGGCACACTCACTTAGATTTGGGATAATCTGCAACCACAAGCTAACATAACCGCTACTCTATCCTCTAAACCAAGATCCATCAGCTCTCCTTGATCCGAGTAGCTCTAAGTTAGCATCTCAACCATTCCCTTGTCTTCTATGTTCATAGCAACTCTATCTTCGGTCATCCTCCAACAATCCTCGACCGTTGAGACCTCTGACAAACCTTGCCTAGTCCCAGTCATTGCTTGCCTTGGCATGACCTAGCACCGTCGTCCTGAAATCATCAAAAACAAAGAAACAGATCACATAGCAATGTCCAAATTGTTATGCAATAAACCTCAAAATCAAAATTCAATTCTTAACTTTACAAACAAAGTGGGCATTAACGCCTAGTAGGGACCGGTATACCGATGGCCGGCACTAGCACTCCCCAGCAGCTGGTAGTGCCGCTCATTCTCAAACCCGTGCAAAGACCTTCTCTAGAAAATATCTACCGCTAACTATGAGCCGGTAGTACCGCTACCCAGTACTACTGCTCCAAAGTCCAGTAGTGCTACTCAGCTCAACTCAGAGGAAAACTTGGTACAACCGCAGACCGTTACTACCACCAACTCCAAGTCGGTACTGTCGCCTGGCTGACACTACCACTCTTGTAAGGCCGGTAATGCCGCCGTTGGCCTGACAGCCTTTAAATTGCTTTAAATTCAAAGAGTTCAAATTAAACCCAAACTCGAGCACCACATGCTCAAACCAAGTCAATAACTCATCACAACAAGGATAAACCACCACATGGTCTTTCAATCCCCTCCTTGATGAGTATATTGACAAACACAACAAAATGCACAAATTTAAGTTTGAAGGCAAAAGAAAGAATGCAATTATAACTTATCACAACATGGATAGACCACCACATAGTCTTTCAATCTCCCCTAGATGAGTATATTGACGAACACAACAAAATGCACAAATTTGAGTTTGAAGGCAAAACAAAGAATGCAATTTGATTGCAAAACCTCACTTAGTCCAGAGCAAGAGGAAAATAAAAACATGACTAAGTTGGTAAGAAGGATTTTAGAGCAAACCAAAATAAAGAATAACTTTCCACAAAAACTTTAAAAAACCCATAAAAACTTACAAAAGCTCAAATATGCAACTAGCAATTTTTCACCTGGATCATAAGAACCAAGATGCATTCACATATTTCACCTTTTGATGATGTCTTTTCTATATTTTCTCCCCCCTTTGGCAATATAGGTATGAAGATGCCATTTTCTTCCGTATCAACATGTATGTATGAAATTCGTCCTAAAGAGCTTAGCATATTATCCAAGTGACCATATAGATAAAATATAACACCAAGCTACTGAAATTCAGATTATGCTAATTTAAGACATGTCCAAGTGCAAATTGTAATATTCTTGGTAGCAAGCACAGATAAGACTGTCATTTTTGCATGATTTTAACATGTGCAACACTTAGCATAATCTCCAAACTAGAAACAAAGTCATACAATGGATCAAATAGAAGATCTAGAATTCAACCTAGTCAACACTTTAGGAATGCTAGATGTGCATAAAAGATCCTTTGTGCTCAACCATTTTTAATGCAAATTTTTGTTTTAAAACTTTAACCCACATAGTGGAGTGCAAATGTTTGACATTATTTGCATTCTTTACCCTTTTTATTTGTATTTTTAAGTGTGATTAAATCAAGCCATTGTCAATAATCTCAAGAAGGACTCTTAAAATAATGATCTTAGTCATACATGATACATTCGAAATTTATCCCATGTGCAATGAGAAGTAGTCTCATGAATATAAAGTGTTGAGATCAATTTAGCACTTAGATTCATGAGCTTGTGAAGGACTCTAGTATGGATCAATCTAGCTTCACCCAAGCAGCTATAGGGACTCTAGTAGGAATATAAAATTTTACAAATCATGGCATAGCACCTAGTGAAGAAATATAGTAAGTAAGAGCTGCAAGTTTCATCAAGTTTTTATTAAAGCTCAATTTTTATTTTTAGCAAGCTTAGTTTGATGAAGCGAAATGAACTTAGACATGGCTAAGCTAGCAATAATCTTCAGAAGAGTAGCAAGATGCATAATATGAATAACAACTCATTTGCATAATAGACAAAGCTCATTAAAATAGAAAATGAAGTCTATATGCAATGCATGAACAACTTCTCAAACTCTCCTTCAACAAGTGAATCAATTTTAAGTATAATTAATGGTTCAAGTTGAGTTTTTAGAAATTCAAGTTGAATTTTTAGCAAAATTAAGTTCAAAGAACTCCCAAATGAACCCAATGAAAACTAGAAATACAGAATGAGGAGGAGTTGAGAAGCGCAAGGTGAGTGGCTATAGAGCATAGAAAAGATGGTAGGGAATACCATAGCTTAAACTCACTCTCATTTTTCCATGGTGACATAGGAAAGTGACTCTAAAACCCAAGGTAGAGAGTACATCTGACTCTGTCTACCCAAGGGCTTAACACTGTTAGACCTATAAGATTGTGAGGGAACTTAACCTAGAGAGAAAGAGATCACAACTAATTGTGCATTATAGTAACCTATAGCATAAGATGAGAGGTCAATGCAAATCATGCCAGAAGTCTAAGTGAAGTGTACTCCAAATTCTAAGAATAAGCCTAATATTATCTAGAAGATGCAAAAGAAAGAAAATGCTGGAAATAAATATATATAATACATAATATGCAAAACCAGCTTCTCCTCAAGAGATGTCATAAGGGCACAACTCCAGGCTCTCCCCTCAAGGCTACAAACTTAGATCTATCCAAAGGCTTGGTAAAGATATTAGCAATCTGGTAGTTACTCTCCTGGCTGAAGCACTATATCCCCTTCTCCACATGTCTCAAAGAAAGTGATATCTAATATCTATATGCTTGGTCCGGGAATGCTGCATTGGGCTCTCAGCAATGCAAATGGCAGAAAAGTTTTCATAGAAAAGTGGAATACTATCTATGTCTAACCCAAAATCTTGCAAGGTCGATCTCATCCAAAGGACCTGACTACAACAACTAGCGGTTGTAATGTACTCGGCTTTAGTGGTGGACTGTACAACTTTGGACTGCTTTGTAGATGGTCAAGAGATAAGAGAAATGCTAATGAATTGGCTAGTGCCAAAAGTGCTCTCACTATCTATCCTATAGTCAACAAAGTCTGCATCTGAAAAGGCTCTAAGAAATAGACAAGAAGAGGAAGAGGACCAACTACCATAGTCAGTGGTAGTTCAAAAGTGCCTGAAGATGCACTTCACTATTTGGCGGTAAGAGGTGTGAAGAGAAGCCTAAAATTGAGCACACATACACACAACAAAATATATATCTAGCCTTGAGGCAATGAGATACAAGAGGGAGCCGATCATACTCCTGAACTCCTTCTGATCAACTGATTCACCATTCTTATCAGGCTCAAGGACGGTAATGATGGCCATAGGAGTCATCACCAGCTTCCCACATAACATGTCGAAGCACCTCAAGAGGTCTCGAGTGTATTTTCCTTGATGTAAGAAAATACCCTCCCAAATCTGCTTAATCTAGAATCCGAGAAAGTAGCTGAACTTATCCATTATGCTTATCTCAAACTCTGTACTCATCACATCTGAAAACTGAGACATAAGAGAGTATGAAAAGCCACCAAAGATAATATCATCTATATAAATTTGGATAAGAAATTAAGAATCCTGATGTCTAATGAATAGAGCCTTGTCTAGTTTACCTATCTCAAAATCATGACAAAGAATATAAGGCTTAAACCTCTCACACCAAGCTCTGGGTGCTTGCTTAAGTCCATACAAAGCTTTTAAAAGCTTGAAAACATGATTTGGATACTTAGAGTTCTTGAATCCAGAGGCTGCCTGACATATAAATCTCTTCCTCATTATACCCATTGAGGAATGCACTCTTGACATCTATCTGAAAAAGCTTGAAATCCTTGCATGTTGAAAATGCAAGCAGGATTCTAATAGTCTCTAATCAAACTACAGGAGCAAAGGTCTCATCAAAGTTAAGATCCTTGACCTATGTAAAACCCTGTGTAACTAGCCTAGCCTTGTTCCTAATGACAACCTCATCATCACTCTGCTTGTTCATGAACGCCAACTTGGTCCCAATGACATTATGACTAGATAGAGGATCGACAAGCTGCCATACCTTATTTCTCTCGAATCTCTCAAGTTTCTCATGCATAGCATTAATCCAAGACACATCAGATAATGCATGAGAGACATTCTTCAGATCAAAGGAGGCAACAAAGGCGGAGTGGAGGTAAAAAAGGGACAAGCCTGATTTTGAGCGCATGACTTGTTCAAGCGGATCGCTAATAATCTAATCAGTCGATGATGCCACTTGCATATGGTAGGGAGGTCTAGAAGCAGATGTGGCCTCTACCTCATGAATAGAAGAGACAGGATCAGAGCCACTTGGTGTAGGAGAGTTTGAAGGAAAGTGTTGGTCACACTGAGGTGTAGAGACAGAAATAGAAGGCACCTCAGGTATAGAGGGGACTAGATCAGGAGGAGTACTGTCATCTCTATTATCTTCATCCTCTACAAAAATGGTCTCAGAGAGGGAAGAAGAGTCCAATATGTCAGGCCTAGCTCCTGGACTAGCCTATTAAAGGTCACCTCACAGGACTCTATGATCCTGTTCGCTTCACAATTTTAGACCTCATAGCTATGAGAAAAAGTTAAGTAACCTAGAAAAATTCCATCAGAAGAACAAGGCTTGAACTTATCTTGGTTCTCATACTCCAAAACGAAACACTTGCAACCAAATACACAAAAGTGAGAAACACTGGACTTTCACCCATCTCTCAACTCATAAGAAGTACGGTGCAAATATGCTCTTACGAATACTTGATTAGACATATGATAAGTGGTAGTTATAGCCTTAGCCCAAAACTTTGTAGAGTACTGTACTGATCTAGCATCGTCCCAACTATCTTGACCAAGGTCCTATTCTTCCTTTCCACTACGTCATTTTGATGAGAGATGTATGGAGAGGAGAACTGACGCTTTAAGCCTAATTCCTCATAGAAGCTTTCAAAGTAGGAGTTCTTGAACTCTATGCCATTGTCATTGCATATAGCTTGTAAGGCACTAGAGAACTCAATAGACAACCTACAGACCAAATCCCTAAAATGGGTAAAAGACTCATCCTTCGTGGCAATAAACATATCCAAGAATATCTAAAAAAATCATCAACAGTGATAAGAACATACCACTTCCCACCGCTGACTGCACTCTAGCTGGACCAACAGTGTTCAAATATAAAAACTATCTTGGTGCATCAGTCATCACAATAGTGATTGGAGGATGAGAAGCTACAACCATCTTTCCATGTCAGCAAGGAGAGCGAACTAATTCTTTGGCCATCTTGAGTTTGGACAAACCACGAATGAGATTATGGCTGCTAACTCAGGTCAAATGATCAAATCCTATGTGTCCATGTCTCCTATGCTAGAAGGAGAGATCACAGAACTCAGAAGCAATCAAACATCAAAGAGAGTTTCCTGAAGAAGTAAAAAATCAGCACAAAAAGACTCCTAAATCTAGAAATCCTCCAAACTTAACCCTTAGAAGCCTTGGGCCAAAAATTGTTTCGTATATCAGTAGGTCAAGTGTGTGTCCAGGTGCCAACATTTTTAGTTTATCATACCCTATAACTAGTATATCCATGATCACAATGCAATATTTCTTCTCTGTTTCCCAATGTACTTTTCTATCTTGTACCTACAACCAAAACTTCCCCAATTCAACCGCTCAAATCTGTTGCTTGGATCTATTTGCTAGTACTAACTCAGGCAAGTGAACGCTGAAGTTTTCTTGCATGTCAAATTCCAAAATTGTCTAAGAACAGATGACATGAGTTAACATATCTAGGTCCATAAACTGAATTTCCTTAAGAATTTTAGTTAAACACTTGATAAACACAACATACACCATGTTTCATCAAGAATTAGTGCCACCACTAGCAAAATCACAAGGTTATCCAGGTGAATAAGCATATCGGGCAATCCAACAATCATACATCAACAATACAAAGACCAAGACACGGGACATAATGGACAATGAAGCCACTCACCGCGAGAGCAAGCAAAACCAACCACCTCTGCATAGGAAGACCTAGATAAGGGATTGGAAGGAGGAGCGATGATAGTTCATATCCGGCCACCGCCGGTGTTGTCCTTCTCATGTCAAGTTGTGTGCAACCCTCAGCCCCTCCTTGTGGCAACGGGGTGTCGCATAAGATGAACAGACTAATGTGTGGCTCGGTGGTGATGTGAGTGTAGCTGTGGAGGCATCTGCTGTTTACGAAGGCTAGCTATTGGCACAACTTGAGCCAACTTTGTATAGGGCGATAGGCCTCGGACCGTAATTTGGTCCAATGCATTTCCCTACTAGTATTTGTGCTAGGCCTCAGGCCTGAGCCTTGGTGGCCCAAGACCTAGCTTCACCCCTGACTGGGAGCTTGGACTAGGGAAGAGAACCAACGGGATCTTTAGTCATATGACGAGAACTATCGGAATCAACGATCCATACCTCTCCATTCCCCATCCTATGGACTTGTATCAATGCAAAAGAGAAAGAGATGACTCAGTACTGGGGCAAACAAGAGCATATCTGGGAACCCAATACTAAATCACATGACACGCTAAATTGCCAGTCATAGGAACAAAAGACTGGACTCTAGTGTCTCTTTGACGCTTGTCGGGACCCGAATATACAAATCCGGACCCTCTGTGTATTCAGCACTAGTCCAGGATCTCGCTAGTGCACACAGTCTCAACATCGGTACATATCACAGTCATATTCAACAAAATAGTAAAGTACTTTAATGAAATAATCAAACTGGTTGCTCAACCTTATGGTCGAGTTACAAACGTACGCCTCGCAGGGCAAGACTTATTAACTAACCAAGTGCAGCAGAAATAAAATAGACTCGTGGCGCCAACCAATTTGCCACAGGCAACTGGGCTTGCTCCCTAGTTCGTCGGCTCCTCCTGAAACTCCTCCTCCAGAGCAGGGGTTGCTTCTTCTTCAACTGAGGTTGTGTTGTTGCAAGGGTGAGTACTTTGAGCACTCAGCAAGTCATGCACAGAATGCAATTCTAGTATTCTACATGCATGGCTCTGTACAAAGGATAAGCTATGGCTCAATTGCAGTACAGCATTCAAGATAAACAGTAATAGATTGCAAAGCATTAAAATAATAGTAAGGATAGTAACTTTCACTAGTATTTCAGTCGTAAATCATTTTCCAACTTAAGCCAAGTTCATCAATACCATCCCAAGCATTTTTCATAACCATGTTATTTTCATGAAAGTCTAACCCTTGACCGTAATCACCGAGCAATGCTCAATACCGTGAGCATGGCTATTTGAATAGGTTGTACACTCTGCAGAGGTTATACACTTTACCCACAAGATACAGTCAAATGCCACTAAGGCGAAATGCTAAGTAACAAAGCCTTTCCAAAGATCCGTCTAAACCAGATCTTTGCTGCTAAGGTTTCAACACTAGAGGGACTGGTTACCACACCCAGGGCCCCCCTCTTGCGCCATGTGAGTTCTCACCCGCTCCTCCGGGCCCCACACCACCACGATAGTACCAAAGAATAGATTTCACAGTTTACTCAGCTAGGTCCGTCCCATTCCGGAACTTGTGGTTGTATGAAAGACTCAGTTCAAAGGCTTGCAAGGTTAAGTCCTTAGTTGACCGAGGCAAGACTAACCAAGTGTGATCTCAAATATCCAAAACCAACAAAAACCAAATATGATCGCCCAGTTGCCACTCTTGGCCCACCAGAAACAATCTTGCCACTTGCCCCAGTCTAAATCATTTTCCCACCCTAGTTCTTTACCATTGCACCACGTGCCATCATCAACTCAATAACACATGTCTCATTTACAAAACATGTTCCATATCTCATTAAGTCAATATTAACTTTGATGTTCTGAAATCATGAAATATCTACGTGGCAGGGCTAAGCATATTACTTACGGTCTACTCAACCCCTGCTGGCAAATTATTTATGTCCAACTATTAGTCCACAACCTAGGGTGACAAATGATTCATGGCCTACAATTATATATGACAAGGTGGCATACAGCAATTAGGCATTTAACTAATCCCAGAATTTATTCAAAACCAATTCTATTAAATTAGCATGCAATAATTTAAATCAAAATAATTTGCTATGATAGGTTCAACATGATCAAACACAACTTGCCTTCAAAAGCATTTGGTTCTGGTTCTTGAGCTGGTTTCGGAGTCAAGACCTCGGACTTCAAAACAACTTCGCACCTCGACGCCTCACGCAGAAGCGTAAATAAATCATAATAAATAAATAAAATAGAGAGCAACTCAAGTCTAAAATTCAAATAAAATTTATAAACAGAAAGATCTTGATTTTACAAATTTATAGAAATTGGAATCACTCAAATCGGAGTTAAAACGCAAAAGTTATAGCCAATTGAAGTTTGAAAATAAATTAAAAAGAATAAATCGATTTTCCATATTTATTTTTATACGGGAAATTTGGAAATATGACGCTATCATGGCCTCTGCCGATGTCAGCACCGAAATGAATTTCTACGAATTATTTTTTGTAAAGGAAAATCCAATTATGACGTCAACACAACTTCGGTCAACCCAATCGACAGTGGGACCCACAAATGACGCCAAAGATGACATCATCGATGACGCCACACGACAAAGGTAATGCTTTAAGATTCGATGCGCCAGATTCAATCGGTCCGTCCGCTTAAACGAACGGCCAAGATCACGGGCTAATCGAATCCCTGCGACACACCGCACGATCCTATCACATTCGGATGACGCGCGAAATCCAGAGCACAAGATCTTGATCTAACTACCCACATCTAATCTAGGTTAATTCCTATGCAATGCGACCGAAGCCATTCTCGGCGAGGGTCGGGTACTCCTTGACCGGCCGAGGCGGTCAACGGATCCCCATGCTCGGAAGGCCCGACCATGACTGGTACGCATCGACGCCGACTGAAGCGCGGCGCTCGAGTTTCTAAGACCTTCGACCTCGAGCTCGGCGTGGTCTCGCTCGAAGCCCCGGTCCGCCTAGGATTTCGGATCGAGCATTTGACTAACGGTTGCCGTGAGAGCGGTGGGGATGATGACTCGAGTGTGCGGCAAGTTCGGGCGCTTGTTTGCCCGACCCTCAAGGCACGAAGGCCCTTTTCCGAGGATTGCTCCCGCCGCTATGCAAAGGAAGTATAAAGACCAGAGGACGCATGAGCTCCAAGAATTAAGCCGACACAAAGACACACAGCAACTCGAGCTAGGAATCACCATTATCGGCTTTGAGTTGTAAACACCGCTCAGTACACCCATATAATAAGAATCACCGCATGCAAGGCGGCATCGAGTAGAGCTATTACCTTCACGAGGGGCTCGAACCAAGATAAACTCTTGTCTCGGTTTCGTTGTGCGCCTTGTTCCGACCATCACCGCGATCGATTTTCTTCCTTCGCTAAAGAGCAAAATGCAGCTCGGGTCCCATAAACTCTCTCGACCCTCACTCTTTTCTTGCGGTTGATGATCCGTCGATCGCCGAAATGGGCGCCCACCGTGGGGCCGGATTGTTTTGTTTTTTCACGGAAGCGACACCAAGACTCCAGAGCATGGCGCCCTTCATCGACGGATTTTCCTCGCATGCGGACTCCGATTCGTGTCCTCGTTTCACACTCTCGCCGCTCGGCGAGCAAAGACGCTCGTGGCGGACGGTCAAGGCGCCGGGGAGATCATGGATGACCGTGATCCGCAGACCGGAAGGCGCTTCGCAGGTATAGTGCGGGTGTTATCAACAAGCTATAATGTTTTCCCGCTGGAGGCCCAGAGAAAGCCAAGACGCTCTTCCGAGCTTCCGAGGCTCCCTCCTCTGAGGCGCCTCGCGCTATCGCTCGGGTCATGGCCAACCCCGAGAGGGAGGTCGAACTCTTTGGTCGGTGCCTCGCCGAAGAACTTCGACCGGAGCTGCGACCGAGGTCAAGGCTCCCGAAGATCGAAGTCACCACTGAGGACCCGCCCCCGGAGAAGTAATGACAACACGTCATACCGCCGACCGCTGTCAGACACCTCCTGCGCTAGGGTTAGCCTCGAACTGCGGAGTTCGACGAGGCCTTGACGCAGTGCGCCGACGCCCCACGGGCACCGCGGGCCAACCGTAGGACCGTGCTGGAGCAAAGCGCTTCTCCGTCGACCGGCAGCAGGTCCGGCGACCTCTCCCGGACATTCCGCCCAGCGCCAGAAGTGGTCCAGGACCGCCTGTGTTACCAACCAGTGATTCCGTGTTTAAGACTATGGTCGTTCTCACCGGAGGTCGGACCGCCGGAGGAGCCTCGACTCGAGTCCTAAGCAGAAGAGGGATCTCGCCGGCGATGACTATGACCGGCGTGCACTTGCCGCCTACGGTCGCATAAGGCGTATTCAGACGGTCTTTGTCCGCGTCGGCGGTGGCGGCTACCGTTCAAGCCCATACGATCCGAAGCGCTGACGGAACCAAGAATCCGACGAAGTTCTGTCCATCTATTCGACCGCTATCCCGGGCGTCGAGCGGACGAAATCGAGATGGCTTAACCACCATCCGACGATCTGGGCCGGCGCTAGACCCGCTTTGTAATCGAAGCCAGGCTCCTTCAGGTCGTGGCGCCAGATCCAGCCCCACGCTCCAACTTCCGAGTTGCTACGAGCGTCGCAGTAGAGAAGGACCTGGATCGTGGTCATCCAGGGAAGAAACGAACCATCTAGCGATTTCAGGCGGCGATTCATCCGCACAAGGAACCCGATCCCCAAAGATTTCGACGAGGCCGCCATCAGGGCCTTCAAGTTGAGGTCGTGGATCGACGCCTCACCGAAGACCGGAGATCACCTCGAGGCTCGGCGATCAACGAACTTTTCCCGCATGGCGGAAGCGACACGCCGAACGCAGAGCGATGCCGTCAGCCGGAACGCGATTACTACCAAAAGGTAAGCTTGGTCTCGAACCAAATGAGGCCAGCCGCCCAACCTGTGGGCGCGACCAAGGCACCACCACCAAGAAGCGAAGCGCGATCGCAGAGGTGGCGGAGGGCTACCATGCGAAGTAATCGGCCCTACGGATGGCGGCGAGAGTCCTCGAGGTCCGAGGCCGGCCTTGGGAGGACTTCAAAGCCTCTCACGAGGTCGACCCGACCACACGAGCGAAACCAGCGGCGGGGAAGACCGGCGTGCGGCCCCCGGCCGATTTCGGCCGCGAGGCGAGGCCGCGTGAGATATGGCGAATCAAGTTACGCCTATTCCACAGGCGGCGGCCCGACTGCGCGAACTGCGGGGCCTAGCGAAAAAATTTTTTCCCCCCCCCCCCCCAAAAAAAAAAAGGGGAAAAAAATTTTTTCCCCAAATTTTTCCCCCCGGTTTCCCCCAAACCCCTTTTTGTAAAGGGGAAAATAAAAAAAAGGGGGGGGGGGTTGGGGGGGTTTTAAAAAAAAAATTTTAAAACCCAAAAAATTTTTTAAAAATTTTCCCAAACCCCCCGTCCCAAACCCCGCCCCCCCCTTTTTTTTTTTCCCCCCCATTTTTTAACCCAAATCCTTTTTCCCCCCTTTTTTTAAAAAAAGGGGTTTTCCAAAAAGGTTTTCCCTTTTTTAAAAAAAAAATTTAAAAAAAGGGGGAAATTTTTTTTGGGGTTTAACCCCCCCTTTTTAAAACCCCCCTTTTTCCAAAAAAAAATTTTTCCCCTTTTAGAAAGGGAAATAAAAAAAAAACCCCAAAAAAAAAACCCAAAAAAAAAAGGGAAAAAAAAAAAACCCCAAAAAATTTTTTTTTTTCCCCCAAACCCCCAAAGGGGTTTTTTCCCCTTGTTTTTTAAATTTTTTTCCCCCCCAAACCCCCTTTTTTGCTTCCCCAAAGGAAAAAATTCAAAAAAAAAAAAAAAATGGGAAAAACAAAAATTAAAAAAAAATTTTTAAAAAATTTTTTTAAAAAATTTTTTAAAAAAACCCCAAAAAAAAAAAATTTTTCCCCAATTTTTTTAAAAAATTAAAAAAGGTTTTAAAAAATTTTAAAGGGGGTTTTTGGAAAATTTCCCCAAATTTCCCCCCCCAAAAAAAAAAGGGAAAAAAAATTTTTTAAAAAGGAAAACCCGAGCCCCCCCAAAAAAAACCCGGGGCCCCCCCCGCCAAAATTTTCCCCCCGGGCCCCCCCAAAAAATTTTAAAAAAATTTTCCCCCCCCCCCGGGTTTGGGGTTAAAACCCCCGGGGAAAACCCAAAACCCAAAAACCCCCCCAAAAAAAACCCAAAAACCAAAACCAAAAGATTGGTTTCCCCCCCCAAAAAACCCCCCCCCTTTTTTTCCCACCCGGGCCCCCCCCTTTAAAAACCCCCCCAAAACAAAATTTTTTCCCCCCAAAAAAATTTTTGATTTAAAAAACCCCCTTTTTTTAAAAAAGGGCCCCTTTTTTCCAAAAGGGTCCCCCTTGGGGTTTTTGGGTTTTTTAAAACTCCCTTTTTAACCAATTAAAATTTTTTTTCCCTTAAAAACCCCGGGGCCCCTTAAAAATTCCCGGGTTAAAACCCGGGGGGGCCCGGCCTTAAACCCCCAAAAAAACGGTTAAATAAAAAAAAAAAAAAATTTTTAAAAAAAAAAAAAAATTTTTAACAAAATTTAAAAAATTTTTTAAAAAAAAAAAAAAAAAAAAATTTTTTTTTTTTTTTTTAAAAAAAATTTTTTTCCTTTTCCCCAAAAACCCAAAAAAAATTTTTTTTTTTTTCCCCAAAAACCCCCCCCCCCCCCCCCTTTCTTTTTTTTAAAAAAGGAAAACCCAAAAAAACCCCCCCCCGCCCGGTTTTGGCCAAACCCCGGGCCTTTTAATTCCCCCCCCAAAAACGGGGGGGGGGGGAAAAATCCCTTTTTTTTTAAAAAAAAAAATTTTTTAAACTGGGGGGGGGGGCCCCCCCCCCCCCGGGGCCCCACCCCCTTGGGGGGCCCCCCCCCCCCCCCCCCGGGGGAGGGGTTTTTTTCCCCCCCCTTGGAAATTTTTTTGGCCCCCAAAAAGGGTCCCGGGGAAAAGGGGGAAGGGGCCTTTTCCCCCCCCCTTTTCCCCTTTTTATAAAAAAAGGGGGGGGGCCCAAGGCCCCCCAAACCCCCCCCAAAACCAGGCCCAAAGGGGAAAACCCCCCAAAAAAAGTTCCCCCCCCGGGGGGGGAAAAAAAACCCCCAAAAAAAAATTTTTTTTTTTCCCCCCCAAACCGGGACTTTCCCCCCAAAAAAGGGGGGGAAAACCCCCCACCCTTTTCCCCTTTTTCCCCGGGGCCCCCGGGGGGGGGGGAAAAAAGGTAAGGGGGGGCCCCCCCCCTTTTTTGCCCCTTTTCCCGCCCCCCCCCGGGGGGGCCGGGGGGGAAGGGGATCCCCTTTAAACCCAAGGGGGGGGTTTTTTTTAAAAAACCCCTTTTGGGGGGGCCCCGGCCCCCCCCCCAACCCCCCCGGGGCCGGGGGAACCCCGGGGGGGGTTTTTGGGGGGGGTTTGGGGGGGGGCCCCCCCCAAGGGGCCCCCCAAAACCCCAAATTTGGGGGGGCCCCCCGGCCTTGGGTTTCCCCCGGGGGGGGACCCCCCCCCCCCGGGCCCCCCCCAAAAAAATTTTTCCCCCCCCCCCCAAAGGGGAACCCAAACCCCCCTTTTTGGAAGGGGCCCCCATTTTGGGGGGAACCCCAAAAAAAACCCGGGGGGCCCCCCCCCCCCCCCCCCCCCGGGGGCCCCCCAACCCCTGGGGGGGCCCCCCCCCCTTTTTTTCCCCTTTGGGGGGGGGGGGGGCCCCCCCCCCCCCAAATCCCGGCCCCCCCCGGGCCCCAAAGGGGGGGGAAAAAATTCCCGGGGGGGGGGGGCCGGTCTTTTCAAAAACCCCCAACCCCTTTTTTCCCGATTTCCCGAAAACCCCGGCCCCTTTTCCGGGGCCCCCTTTAAGGGGTCCTGGTTCCGGCCCCAAAAAAAAAATTTTAACCCAAAAAACCCCCCCAAAAAACCCCCAAAAAAGGGGAAACCCCCCAAAACCCCCAAAAACAACCCCCCCCCAAAACCCCCCCAAAGAAGGGGGGCCCCCAATTTTGGGGGGGGTTTTAATCCCCCCGGGGGGTTGGGGGGGCCCCCGGGGGGGTTTTTCCCCCAAAAAACCCCAACCCCAAAAGGGCCCCGGGGGGGGCGCCCTTCCGGCCTTTTGGGGGGGGGGGAAAAAAAAAACCCCCGTTTTCCCCGGGGGCCCCCCCAACCCCCAAAAACCCTTTTGGGGGACCGGTTTTTTAAAAAGGTTTTTCCCCCCCGGGGGGGGGGGGTTTTCAAAACCCCCCCCCTTTTTTCCCCCCAAAGGGGGGGGGGGCCCCCCCCAAAAAGGGGGGGCCCAACCCTTTTCCCGGAAAAGGGGGCCCCTTTTTAAAAAACCCCTTTTTTGGGGGCCCCCCCCAAAAAAGGGGCCCCCCTTGGGGAAAAAATTTTTTTTGGGGTTTAAAAAAAATTTTCCTTTTTGGGGCCCCCCTTTTGGGGGCCCCCCTTTTGGGTTTTTTTGGGGGGGGGGGAAACCCCCCCAAACCTTTGGGGGTTGGGCCCCCCTTTTGGGGGCCTCTCCCCTTCCCCCAAGGGGCCCATTCCCCCGGGGGGGAAACCCCCCCCCCCCGGGCCAAGGGCCAAAAACCCGGGGGTTTTAAATCCCCTTGGGAAAAAGGGGGGCCGGGGGCCCCCCTTTAAAAAACCCAAAAAAAATTTTTTAAAAAACCCCCCTTTTGGGGGGACCCCCCCAAAAGGGAGGGCCAAACCCTTTTCCCTTCCCCAAACCCCCCCCCGGGGGGGGGGGTTTGGCCCAAATTTTCATTTTTAAAAAAAAAAGTATTAAAAAAAAAAACCATTCCCAAAGGGAAAACCCCCCGGGAACAAATTTTCCCCCAAATTTAAAAAATTTAAAACCCGGGGGTTTCCCGGGTTTTTCCCACCTTTTTGGGCCCCCCAAAAACCCTTTTCAAGGGCCCTCCAAAACCCCAATTTCGAATTTTTTCCAAAAAAATTTAAAAATTTTTTTTTTTAAAACCCGGGGAAATTTTTAAATTGGGCCCCCAAAGCCCCCAAAAAATTCCAAACCCCCCCCCCCCAAAAAAAAAAAATTGCTTTTTTTTCCCCTTTTTGAAAAGGGGGTTTTTAACCCTTTGTTTTTTCCCCCCAAATTTAAAAATTTTTTTTTCCCCCCCCAAAATTAATTTTTTGGGGGCCCAAATTTTCCAAATTTTTTTTCTACAATTTTAGATCATTTTTGTTATTTTATTTCTCGTGACTTCCATTTCTTCCAACCAATGAGAAAGCGACACGTGGCCTTTACTGTTCATCTTCCTCCTCTGATCTTGAAATTCCAGAGCGCATAATTTCAAGCCATCCATGAGTGCCTCCTCTTTAATCACTCATAACTTCTCATTTCTTCCACCAAATCATGCGTGGCTGGATCCGCTATGCGAAGAGGGAGATGAGGAGAACCCATTTCCCATGACCATTCATCCTTTAACCTGCTGAATTGGATTAATTGAGTAGAAACCGAAATGCACTCAAACATCAATAACTCGACCGTTTCTTGAGCTTTCCGCGCGATTCCACTTGGTAAAGCTACGTATTGACTCCCTCCATTCCGTGCTCACTTGCTCCCGGTGATTGCTCATCTCTTCCCTTGTCTAATCAACCAAAAACTGGAGTTCAACGTCGTTTGTGGACATCACCGTGTCATCTCCTAATCTGGTGAGTTTACGGGTAAACCAACCGTGTCACTTTGTGCCTTTTGCTTCCATGATCACAACCATTCAATCGGATTTGATTTTCGTTGCAGTTTGATCCCGGATTTCGAGTTTGTTCATCGTCGGCGCCGCCGTCCGCTCGTCAGTCGATTTCTCCCGCTTGGGTACGATCCAATTCAATTCCTTGCACCCATAGACTCCTCTTGATGCTAGCTATCCTGCGTGCTCACCTTAGTTTTGAGAAATATCGCATTTTCATGTGTTTTTGACCGCTGCGTTGCCGCTCTGCTTTTTGGATGTCGCTGGACTTGTCGTGGCTGCTGCTTCCTCGGCCTCCGCTGGGCCTCGCCAGGCGCCTTTGGTCGCTGCCTCCTCTACGCCTCCCTGCCTTTGCCTTTGGCCAAGCTTCTCCCAGGCCGACGTTGCTGCTCTTGCTCATTCCTATGTAACACGGCGCAGAGAGATCGAAGTATCTGTAGCATCGCGATGCTACAGTGCAATTTCCGTGATTTTATTTCTTGTCAAACTTCCTTTGACCCGCTCTCCTCCATCCTAATCTAAATTCATCTAAATTCATCCTCTATCTGCCAATATTTTTATTATAATTTTTAATTTCGTTAAATTTATTTTCTTCTTTTCGGCACCGCTTTATGTGTAGTCGAGAAGCGGCCGAGTCGCTTAATTTAAGGAGAAGATCTTCGGCAGCGATCGCATACGTCGACGAAGCTGCAAGTCGTAGTCCTTGACCATGTTGTACCCATGTTTGCAAATCTATTTTGTTTTATACAAATGCATGATATGTGATACAAGAACTATTTACTGGGAATAGCTATATGCCAAATTTTCATTACGCCACCTTGATTAATTGAGATGCCATGTATCCATTGTCACCCTAGGTTGGGTTGTTTGTTAGTTGGACATAATTGTAGTACCAACATTTGGTTAACGTAGCTATGCTTAGACCTGCTTAGTTATACGTTGGGATTCATATCACCTGTGAACTAAAGTTAATCTTGACCTAATGAGATATTGAATTGTGGCTATTGACCACTGTTGTAAAACTTTTCATACCTTGGCAGGGGATGCCATTGGTCTTGGTTGAACAAAATGTTTTCCCTCGGGCAAGTGATCGTGCAGTAAAGGGGGTGTTGTCTAGCATATTGGGATGTGGTTGTCTTGCTTGAGATAATTTAAGGACTTAATCTTGTGCGCCATTGAACTCGGGCCTAACTGCGTACAACCACAAGTCTGGTATGGACTGCACTAATCGATTAATTTGCATTGTTTACTCTCGAGTAACGCTAACCGGATGTGTGGGTTCCGGATGGACGGTAGATTCTCATGGCTCAAGAGGGGCCCCGAGGGGCTAAACCTTAGAGGGCGGTACCGAGTTTAGACATGCATTGTAAAGGCTTTGTCATGATTTCTCCGCCGCACACCAAAGGAAGTGTGCTAATGGCCAGCGCAAGGAGAATATCATGTCTTGTGGGTAAAGCCGTACTCACCTTTGCAGAGTGTAAAACTATTCGAATAGCCATGCCTCCACGGTCATGGACAAGCCCGGGAATTTCACATGGGGTATAAAGTGTTTTCTTGAAATGTGGAATTGTTGGAATGTGAATGGGGAGTTCACTGTTGTTCTATTGTCTAAAACTATACTGTTGAATTGTGTGGTTGATACTTGTTTCGAATGATGTAGGGTGATGCCTCGCCATTCTATTCATGTTGTCTTCCATTGATTTACCAGTTATTTATTATTGTTTTATCAATCTGCCTTCAATCTATTTATTGTATTTAAATTCAAGTTATTACTTTCTGCAAATGAACCATATGACTATCCTTTGTCAAGTCGTGCATGAATATATTGCATCATTTCCCTATGGCTTGTTGAGTACGTTTTGTACTCACGGCTTTACGCCCATGTTGTTCAGTTGCTGAGGAAGAACCGGATAATGAATATCAAGAGGAGGAATACTATGAAGACTACGTGGACTAGGAAGGCGTTTCGTGATTTATTGCCTATGGCAAGTCGAATGGCCTAAGTTATTATGTTTCCGCTGCAACAGTTTCACTTGTTTCTTAAGCCAAGAGACATTGGTGTATGAACCTTGACCATAAGGTCATTTACTTTATTCGATAACAATTTGCTTTTTCTTAATTATTTCGATGTATGGAATGATATGTCATCTATGTTTCCACTTGTGTAACTAGCGTGATCCTCGAACTAGTGCAAGATATACGAGGGTTTCGATTTGCATATCCGGTCCCGACAGACATCCATCGCTTTCAACTCTATTGATCAAAGCTACTACCATGTTCCTCTCGTATAGCATCGAAATGATGATCAAAGAAAGGTGAATGATTACAATTAAAATTTTCCTCTACCTAATAGATCTAACCAAAACATCACAAGAAACACTCAAGTGTAAAGGAGCAAAATAGAGAAAATCGCTCAATCCCAGACATATCGCAAGATAGGGCAGAGTGTTGAAGAAGCGGTACTACCGCTGGGTATAGGCGTTAGTGCCGTCTCTAAGAACAGAACAAGAACTCAGCACGATTTCAGAATGAAAATCGATGCAACCTAAGATCAGCTGGTCCAATGCCTATGAAACTTTGTATGCACCTTTTTATGGAGGTAACGAACCTATTCCAACCAACAATCCAAAGGATTGATATCATAGTTCCAACCTTTTCCAATTCAAATGAAGAGTGCATCAAAACTAGGTAAAAACCAAAATCTTGGTCTTGTGCTTGCTCATTGGGTTGTGATGATCAAGATGATTTTGGATATCCTCTTACTTGTCACAGCAAACAAGAATACAAGAAACAAAAACCACAAGCATGATCTATAAAGATGTCTCAAAGATAGAGTAAAAAGATCGAGTTCTTATAAAAGATTGCCTATATGATAAGGATATGATCTGAAGAAGGTTCATCCATCAATCATTCATCTTTGGCATAAAATCCACAAGCATTTAGAAGGAGGAGAGGCAAATCCAAATTTATGGAAAGTAAATTGCAAAATTTAAATACTGAATTTAAGTGTTGAATTTAAAGCATAATGTAAATGCTAAAAATAAATTCAGAAGTAAAGAAATAAAACTTTTATTTCTTAGAAGGAAGGTTTACAAAGCCCCATAACAATGTGGACAAAGCTTAAAGGAGTATACAAAACGTTCAGAGGGGAGAGCTACCCCTACCCCTTTATTTGTACTACTCTTGAGCCATCATTCACCTTTGGATGAATTCCTTCACTTCTAAGGAACACCATTAAGGGCTAGGATTGGCACACTCACTTAGATTTGGGATAATCTGCAACCACAAGCTAACATAACCGCTACTCTATCCTCTAAACCAAGATCCATCAGCTCTCCTTGATCCGAGTAGCTCTAAGTTAGCATCTCAACCATTCCCTTGTCTTCTATGTTCATAGCAACTCTATCTTCGGTCATCCTCCAACAATCCTCGACCGTTGAGACCTCTGACAAACCTTGCCTAGTCCCGCTATTGCTTGCCTTGGCATGACCTAGCACCGTCGTCCTGAAATCATCAAAAACAAAGAAACAGATCACATAGCAATGTCCAAATTGTTATGCAATAAACCTCAAAATCAAAATTCAATTCTTAACTTTACAAACAAAGTGGGCATTAACGCCTAGTAGGGACCGGTATACCGATGGCCGGCACTAGCACTCCCCAGCAGCTGGTAGTGCCGCTCATTCTCAAACCCGTGCAAAGACCTTCTCTAGAAAATATCTACCGCTAACTATGAGCCGGTAGTACCGCTACCCAGTACTACTGCTCCAAAGTCCAGTAGTGCTACTCAGCTCAACTCAGAGGAAAACTTGGTACAACCGCAGATCTACATTACCACTAACTCTGAAGTCAGATCATTGCCTCGTCGACACTACCACCTTGTAAGGCTTGTAATGCTGCCATTCGACAAAGCCTTTAAATTGCTTTTAAATTCAAAGAGTTCAAATTAAACCCAAACTCGAAAGCACCACATGCTCAAACCAAGTCAATAACTCATCACAACAAGGATAAACCACCACATGGTCTTTCAATCCCTCCTTGATGAGTATATTGACAAACACAACAAAATGCACAAATTTAAGTTTGAAGGCAAAAGAAAGAATGCAATTATAACTTATCACAACATGAATAGACCACCACATCGTCTTTCAATCTCCCCTAGATGAGTATATTGACGAACACAACAAAATGCACAAATTTGAGTTTGAAGGCAAAACAAAGAATGCAATTTGATTGCAAAACCTCACTTAGTCCAGAGCAAGAGGAAAATAAAAACATGACTAAGTTGGTAAGAAGGATTTTAGAGCAAACCAAAATAAAGAATAACTTTCCACAAAAACTTTAAAAAAACCCATAAAAACTTACAAAAGCTCAAATATGCAACTAGCAATTTTTCACCTGGATCATAAGAACCAAGATGCATTCACATATTTCACCTTTTGATGATGTCTTTTCTATATTTTCTCCCCCTTGGCAATATAGGTATCAAGATGCCATTTTCTTCCGTATCAACATGTATGTATGAAATTGGTCCTAAAGAGCTTAGCATATTATCCAAGTGACCATATAGATAAAATATAACACCAAGCTCATCAAATTCAGATTATGCTAATTTAAGACATGTCCAAGTGCAAATTGTAATATTCTTGGTAGCAAGCACGATAAGATCATGTCATTTTGCATGATTTTAACATGTGCAACACTTAGCATAATCTCCAAACTAGAAACAAAGTCATATAATGGATCAAATAGAAGATCTAGAATTCAACCTAGTCAACACTTTGGGAATGCTAGATGTGCATAAAAGATCCTTTGTGCTCAACCATTTTTAATGCAAATTTTTGTTTTAAAACTTTAACCCACATAGTGGAGTGCAAATGTTTGACATTATTTGCATTCTTTACCCTTTTTTATTTGTATTTTTTAAGTGTGATTAAATCAAGCCATTGTCGATAATCTCAAGAAGGACTCTTAAAATAATGATCTTAGTCATACATGATACATTCGAAATTTATCCCATGTGCAATGAGAAGTAGTCTCATGAATATAAAGTGTTGAGATCAATTTAGCACTTAGATTCATGAGCTTGTGAAGGACTCTAGTATGGATCAATCTAGCTTCACCCAAGCAGCTATAGGGACTCTAGTAGAAATATAAAATTTTACAAATCATGGCATAGCACCTAGTGAAGAAATATAGTAAGTAAGAGTTGCAAGTTTCATCAAGTTTTTATTAAAGCTCAATTTTTATTTTTAGCAAGTTTAGTTTGATGAAGCGAAATGAACTTAGACATGGCTAAGCTAGCAATAATCTTCAGAAGAGTAGCAAGATGCATAATATGAATAACAACTCATTTGCATAATAGACAAAGCTCATTAAAATAGAAAATGAAGTCTATATGCAATGCATGAACAACTTCTCAAACTCTCCTTCAACAAGTGAATCAATTTTAAGTATAATTAATGGTTCAAGTTGAGTTTTTAGAAATTCAAGTTGAATTTTTAGCAAAATTAAGTTCAAAGAACTCCCAAATGAACCCAATGAAAACTAGAAATACAGAATGAGGAGGAGTTGAGAAACTGCAAGCTGAGTGGCTATAGAGCATAGAAAAGATGGTAGGGAATACCATAGCTTAAACTCACTCTCATTTTTCCCATGACTGACATAGGAAAGCTGACTCTAAAACCCAAGGTAGAGAGTACATACAGACTCTGTCTACCCAAGGGGCTTAACACCTGTTAGACCTATAAGATTGTGAGGGAACTTAACCTAGAGAGAAAGAGATCACAACTAATTGTGCATTATAGTAACCTATAGCATAAGATGAGAGGTCAATGCAAATCATGCCAGAAGTCTAAGTGAAGTGTACTCCAAATTCTAAGAATAAGCCTAATATTGTCTAGAAGATGCAAAAGAAAGAAAATGCTGGAAATAAATATATATAATACATAATATGCAAAACCAGCTTCTCCTCAAGAGATGTCATAAGGGCACAACTCCAGGCTCTCCCCTCAAGGCTACAAACTTAGATCTATCCAAAGGCTTGGTAAAGATATTAGCAATCTGGTAGTTACTCTCCACAAACTGAAGCACTATATCCCCTTCTCCACATGGTCTCAAAGAAAGTGATATCTAATATCTATATGCTTGGTCCTGAATGTTGATTGGGCTCTCAAAGAATGCAAATGGCGTAAAAGTTTTCTAGAAAAGTGGAATACTATCTATGTCTAACCCAAAATCTTGCAAGGTCGATCTCATCCAAAGGACTCGACTACAACAACTAGCAATTGTAATGTACTCGGCTTTAGTGGTGGATCTGTACAACTTTGAATTGCTTCAGATGGTCAAGAGATAAGAGAAGTGCTAATGAATTGGCTAGTGCCAAAAGTGCTCTCACTATCTATCCTATAGTCAACAAAGTCTCAGATCCGAAAAGGCTCTAAGAAATAGACAAGAAGAGGAAGAGGACCAACTACCATAGTCATGGTAGTTCAAAAGTACCTCAAGATGCACTTCACTATTTAGTGTAAGAGGTGTGAAGAAGAAGCCTAAAATTGAGCACACATACACACAACAAAATATATATCTAGCCTTGAGGCAATGAGATACAAGAGGGAGCCGATCATACTCCTCGAACTCCTTCTCGATCAACTGATTCACCATTCTTATCAGCTCAAGGACGGTAATGATGGCCATAGAGTCATCACCACTTTCCCACATAACATGTCAAGCACCTCAAGAGGTCTCGAGTGTATTTTCCTTGATGTAAGAAAATACCTCCCAACCGCTTAATCTAGAATCCGAGAAAGTAGCTGAACTTATCCATTATGCTTATCTCAAACTCAGACTCATCACATCCTAAAACCGAGACATAAAAGAGTATGAAAAGCCACCAAAGATAATATCATCTATATAAATTTGGATAAGAAATTAAGAACTCTGATGTCTAATGAATAGAGCCTTGTCTAGTTTACCTATCTCAAAATCATGACAAAGAATATAAGGCTTAAACCTCTCACACCAAGCTCTGGTGCTTGCTTAAGTCCATACAAAGCTTTTAAAAGCTTGAAAACATGATTTGGATACTTAGAGTTCTTGAATCCAGAGGTCTGCTCGACATATAAATCTCTTCCTCATTATACCCATTGAGGAATGCACTCTTGACATCTATCCTAAAAGCTTGAAATCCTTGCATGTTGAAAATGCAAGGTGATTCTAATAGTCTCTAATCAAACTACAGGAGCAAAGGTCTCATCAAAGTTAAGATCCTCGACCTATGTAAACCCTCTGTAACTAGCCTAGCCTTGTTCCTAATGACAACCTCATCATCACTCTGCTTGTTCTTGAACGCCAACTTGGTCCCAATGACATTATGACTAGATAGAGGATCGACAAGCTGCCATACCTTATTTCTCTCGAATCTCTCAAGTTTCTCATGCATAGCATTAATCTAAGACACATCAGATAATGCATGAGAGACATTCTTCAGATCAAAGGAGGCAACAAAGGCAGAGTGGAGGTAAAAAAGGGACAAGCCTGATTTTGAGCGCATGACTTGTTCAAGCAGATCGCTAATAATCTAATCAGGTCGATGATGCCACTGCATATGGTAGGGAGGTCTAGAAGCAGATGTGGCCTCTACCTCATGAATAGAAGAGGCAGGATCAGAGCCACTTGGTGTAGGAGAGTCTGAAGGAAAGTGTTGGTCACACTGAGGTGTAGAGACAGAAATAGAAGGCACCTCAGGTATAGAGGGGACTAGATCAGAGGAGCATCGCTATCTCTATTATCTTCATCCTCTACAAAAATGGTCTCAGAGAGGAAGAAGAGTCCAATATGTCAGGCCTAGCTCCTGGACTAGCCTATTAAAGGTCACCTCACAGGACTCTATGATCCTGTTCGCTTCACAATTTTAGACCTCATAGCTATGAGAAAAAGTTAAGTAACCTAGAAAAATTCCATCGAAGAACAAGGCTTGAACTTATCTTGGTTCTCATACTCCCAAAACTAAACACTTGCAACCAAATACACAAAAGTGAGAAACACCGACTTTCACCCATCTCTCAACTCATAAGAAGTACTTGCAAATATGCTCTTACGAATACTTGATTAGACATATGATAAGTGGTAGTTATAGCCTTAGCCCAAAACTTTGTAGAGTACTGTACTCATCTAGCATCGTCCCAACTATCTTGACCAAGGTCCTATTCTTCCTTTCCACTACGTCATTTTGATGAGAGATGTATGGAGAGGAGAACCGACGCTCTAAGCCTAATTCCTCATAGAAGCTTTCAAAGTAGGAGTTCTTGAACTCTATGCCATTGTTGCATTGCATATAGCTTGTAAGGCACTAGAGAACTCAATAGACAACCTATGCATCAAATCCCTAAAATGGGTAAAAGACTCATCCTTCGTGGCAATAAACATATCCAAGAATATCTAAAAAATCATCAACAATGGATAAGAACATACCACTTCCCATCACCGATCAAGCACTCTAGCCGACCAACAAAGGTTCAAATATAAAAACTATCTTGGTGCATCACCATCACAATAGAGATTGGAGGATGAGAAGCTACAACCATCTTTCCATGTCGCAAGGAGAGCTTAACTAATTCTTTTGGCCATCTTGAGTTTGGACAAACCACTTAATGAGATTATGGTCTGCTAACTCAGGTCAAATGATCAAATCCTATGTGTCCATGTCTCCTATGCTAGAAGGAGAGATCACGTAACCTCGTAAACAATCAAACATCAAAGAGAGTTTCTCAAGAAGTAAAAAATCAGCACAAAAGACTCCTAAATCTAGAAATCCTCCAAACTTAACCCTTAGAAGCCTTGGGCCAAAATTGTTTCAGATATCAAGAGGGTCAAGTGTGTGTCCAGGTGCCAACATTTTTAGTTTATCATATCCTATAACTAGTATATCCATGATCACAATGCAATATTTCGCCTGCTTTCCCAATGTACTTTTCTATCTTGTACCTACAACCAAAACTTCCCCAATTCAACCGCCAAATCTGTTGCTTGGATCTATTTGCTAGTACTAACTCAGGCAAGTGAACGCTGAAGTTTTCTTGCATGTCAAATTCCAAAATTGTCTAAGAACAGATGACATGAGTTAACATATCTAGGTCCGCAAACTGAATTTCCTTAAGAATTTTTAGTTAAACACTTGATAAACACAACATACACCATGTTTCATCAAGAATTAGTGCCACCACTAGCAAAATCACAAGGTTATCCAGGTGAATAAGCATATCGGGCAATCCAACAATCATACATCAACAATACAAAGACCAAGACACGGGACATAATGGACAATGAAGCCACTCACCGCGAGAGCAAGCAAAACCAACCACCTCTGCATAGGAAGACCTAGATAAGGGATTGGAAGGAGGAGCGATGATAGTTCATATCCGGCCACCGCCGGTGTTGTCCTTCCTCATGTCAAGTTGTGTGCAACCCTCACCCCTCCTTCTTGTGACGGGTGTCGATAAGATGAACAGACTAATGTGTGGCTCGGTGGTGATGTGAGTGTAGCTGTGGAGGCATCTGCATGTTTACGAAGGCTAGCTATTGGCACAACTTGAGCCAACTTTGTATAGGGCGATAGGCCTCGGACCGTAATTTGGTCCAATGCATTTCCCTACTAGTATTTGTGCTAGGCTCAGTGCCTCGAGCTTTGTGGCCCAAGACCTAGCCTTCACCCTCGATCGAGCTTGGACTAGGAAGAGAACCAACGGGATCTTTAGTCATATGACGAGAACTATCGGAATCAACGATCCATACCTCTCCATTCCCCATCCTATGGACTTGTATCAATGCAAAAGAGAAAGAGATGACTCAAGATCGGGCAAACAAGAGCATATCTGGGAACCCAATACTAAATCACATGACACGCTAAATTGCCAATATAGGAACAAAAGACTGACTCTAGTGTCTTTGACGCTTGTCGGGACCCGAATATACAATCCGACCTTCAGGTATTCAGCACTAGTCCAGATCTCGCTAGTGCACACATCTCAACATCGGTACATATCACTACCATATTCAACAAAATAGTAAAGTACTTTAATGAAATAATCAAACTGGTTGCTCAACCTTATGGTCGAGTTAAAAACGTACGCCTCGCAGGGCAAGACTTATTAACTAACCAAGTGCAGCAGAAATAAAATAGACTCGTGGCGCCAACCAATTTGCCACAGGCAACTGGGCTTGCTCCCTAGTTCGTCGGCTCCTCCTGAAACTCCTCCTCCAGAGCAGGGGTTGCTTCTTCTTCAACTGAGGTTGTGTTGTTGCAAGGGTGAGTACTTTGAGCACTCAGCAAGTCATGCACAGAATGCAATTCTAGTATTCTACATGCATGGCTCTGGACAAAGGATAAGCTTATGGCTCAATTGCGATAAAGATTCAAGATAAACAAGAATAGATTGCAAAGCATTAAAATAATAGTAAGGATAGTAACTTTCACTAGTATTTCAACAGAAATCATTTTCCAACTTAAGCCAAGTTCATCAATACCATCCCAAGCATTTTCCATAACCATGTTATTTTCATGAAAGTCTAACCCTTGACCGTAATCGAAAGCAATGCTCAATACCGTGAGCATGGCTATTTGAATAAGTTGTACACTCGCAGAGGTTATACACTTTACCCATAAGATACAACAAATGCCACCAAGGCGAAAACCGTAATAAAGCCTTCCAAAGATACGCCTAAACCCAAGATCGCTGCTAAGGTTTCAACACTAGAGGACTGTTACTACACTGTGGCCTCTTGCGCCATGTGAGTTGTCACCGCCTCCTGCCCCACACCACCAATTTATAGTACCAAAGAACTAGATTTCACAATTATTTCGCAGCTAGGTCCTGCCTCCCCATTCGGAATCATATGTGGTTGTAAATGAAAGACTCACTCAAAGGCTTGCAAGGTTAAGTCCTTAGTTGACCGAGGCAAGACTAACCAAGTGTGATATCAAATATCCAAAACCAACAAAACCAAATATGATCGCCAGCTTGCCACTCTTGGCCCACCAGAAACAATCTTGCCACTTGCCCCAGTCTAAATCATTTTCCCACCCTAGTTCTTTACCATTGCACCACATGCCATCATCAACTCAATAACACATGTCTTATTTACAAAACATGTTCCATATCTCATTAAGTCAATATTAACTTTGATGTTCTCAAATCATGAAATATTCCACGCAAGGTATAAGTATATTACTTACGATCTACTCAACCCTCACCGCAAATTATTTATGTCCAACTATTAGTCCACAACCTAGGGTGACAAATGATTCATGGCCTACAATTATATATGACAAGGTGGCATACAGCAATTAGGCATTTAACTAATCCAGAATTTATTCAAACCAATTCTATTAAATTAGCATGCAATAATTTAAATCAAAATAATTTGCTATGATAGGTTCAACATGATCAAACACAACTTGCCTTCGAAAAGTTAATCGTTCTGTTCTTGAGCTGGTTTCGGGTCAAGACCTGCCTTCAAACCTTCTCGCACCTTTACGCTTTACGCAGAACGTAAATAAATCATAATAAATAAATAAAATAGAGAGCAACTCAAGTCTCAAAATTCAAATAAAATTTATAAACAGAAAGATCTTGATTTTACAAATTTATAGAAATTGGAATCACTCAAATCGAGTTAAAACGCAAAAGTTATAGCCAATTGAAGTTTGAAAATAAATTAAAAAGAATAAATCGATTTTCCATATTTATTTTTATATGGGAATTTGGAAATATGACGCTATCATATCTCATTGCCGACAGCACCGAAATGAATTTCTACGAATTATTTTTGTAAAGGAAAATCCAATTATGACGCCAACACAACTCTCGTCCAACCCAATCGATGTGGGACCCACCGTGACGCCAAGATGACATCATCGATGACGCCACACGACAAAGGTAATGCTTTAAGATTCGCGGCGCCAGATTCAATCGGGTCCGTCCGGCTTAAACGAACGCCAAGATCACGGGCTAATCGAACTTCCTGCGACACGCAGCACGATCCTATCGTTACGGATGACGCGCTAAATCCAGAGCACAAGATATCGATCTAACTACCACATCTAATCTAGGTTAATTCCTATGCAATGCGATTCCGAGCTATTCTCGACGAGGGCTGGGTACTCCTTGACCGGCTCGGAAGGCGGCTAACGGATCCCTATGCTCGAAGGCCCCGATCACGACTGGGTACGATCGATCGACGCTGACCAGCGGCGCACCCGAGCTTCTAAGACTTCGACCTCGAGCTCGAGCGGTCTCGTCTCAAGCCCCGGTCCGCCTCTAGGATTTCGGATCGCATTTGACTAATCTGCAGAGCTGCGGTCGTGGGATGACTCAGAGTGCGTAAGTTCGGGGCACATTCTCGCACTCTCAAGGGGCACGAAGGCCCTTTTCCGAGGATTGCTCCGGCTGCTACAATGCAAAGGAAGTATAAAGACCAAGGACGATGAGCTCCAAGGACATCAAGACAACACAAAGACACACCTGGTACTGAGCTAGGAATCACCATTACCGGTTTTGAGTTGTAAACACCGCCTCAGACACCCATATAACAAGAATCACCGCCGCAAGGCATCGAGTAGAGCTATTACTTCACAGGCTCAACCCAAGATAAACTCTTGTCTGGTTCGTTGTCGCCTTTGTTCACCATCACCGCATTTCGATTTTCTTCCTTCGCTCGAGCAAAATGCAGCTCGGGTCCCATAAACTCTCTCGACTTCTACCTCTTTTCTTGCGTTGATGATCCCGATCGCCGACACCGGGCGCCACCGGGGCCCATTGTTTTGTTTCTTCACAGAACGACACCAAGACTCCAGAGCATGGCGCCTTCATCGACGGATTTTCCTGCACGGACTCTTCCGGTCCTCGTTTCACACCTCGCCGCCGAGCAAAGACGCTCGTGGCGACGGCCAAGGCGCCGGAGATGCGATGACCGCGGATCCGCAGACTTTAAGACGCCAGAGCGGTGCAGGTTGCTATCAACTGCTTATAACATTTCTCCGCATGGAGGCCCAGAGAAAGCCAAGACGCTCTT
The DNA here is from genome assembly GCA_036346375.1 of Guadua angustifolia. Lineage (NCBI taxonomy): Eukaryota > Viridiplantae > Streptophyta > Magnoliopsida > Poales > Poaceae > Guadua > Guadua angustifolia. The sequence goes on from CM070513.1 coordinate 21,114,804, forward strand.
CCGAGCCCCAGCCCTCCTACCGGGAGCGCCTCCGCCATTCGCCGGGTCATGGCTAACCCCGAGCAGGGAGAGGTTTGAGTTTTTGGCCGTGCCCTCGCCGAAGAACTCGACCGGCTGCGATCGAGGTCAAGGCTCGCAAGATCAAGTCACCACTGGGACCCGCCCCAGAGAAGTACGACAACACGCCGTCACCGCCGACGCTGGGCAGTACACCTCCTCGCTAGGGTTAGCCTCAACAATGGGTTCGGACGAGGCCTTGACGCAGGCGCCGACGCCCCACGGCACCGGCCAACCAGACCAGCCTGAGCTAAGCCGCTCCGAGTCGATCAAGCACAGTTCATGCGACCTCTCCCGACATTCCGCCCAGCGCCAGAGGTCCAGGATCGCTCAGGTTACTAACCAGTGATTCCCTGTTTCTAAGCACCATGGTCGTTCCCGGCCGGAGGTCGGGTCACGGGAGCCTCGACCGAGTCCCAAGAAGAAGAGGATCTCGCTTGGCGATGACTATGACCGCGCAGCACTGTCCCGCCTACTATTGCATGGCGATTCGACGGTCTTTGTCACGCAGGCGGCTTACTGGTTCAAGCCCGCTACGATCGAGCGCCTCGACGGGACCAAGAATCGACGAAGTTCCTCGCCCATCTATTCGACCGCTATCCTCGGGCGGCCGAGGGGACGAGCTCGAGATGGCGAACTACCTCCCGACCATCCCGACGGGCCGCTTAGGACCTGGCTTTTTAATCGTGGCCGTTCCTTCAGTCGCGGGCGCCAGATTCCAGAGCGCCTACGCTCCAACTTCCAGAGTGCTACGAGCGCGGGCAGTGGAGAAGGACCTCGATCGTGGTCATCCAGGAAGAACGAACCATCACATGATTTCAGGCGGGCGATTCATCCGCACAAGGAACCCGATCCCCAAGATTTTCGACGAGGCCGCCATCAAGGCCTTCAAGTTCGGGTCCGTGGATCGACGCCTCACCAAGACTCGAGATCACCTCGAGGCTCAGCAATAACAAACTTTTTCCGCATGGCGGAGCGATACGCCGAACGCAGACGATGCCGGCCCTACCGGAACGCTGACTATTTACTCAAGGTAAGCTTGGGTCTGAACCAAAACAGAGGCCACTCGCCCAACCTGTGGGCGCCACCAAGGCACCACCACCAAGAAGCGAAAGGCCGATCGCAGAGGTGGCGGAGGGCTACCGCGAGTAATCGCCCTACGGATGGCCATGAGGTCCTCGAGGTCCGAGGCCAGCCTCGGAGGACTCAAAGCCTCGCCAAGGTCGAATTCTCGACCACACCAGCGAAGAACCAGCCTGCCAGGAGGGCCGACGCCGCTTCGGGCTGGCACGATGCTCGGCCGCAGGGGCCGAGGGACGCCACGGATATGATTTAATCAAAGTTCCGCTTATTCCACAGTATGTCGGCCACGACCGCAGACCGCAGGCCCAGCGTAATAAGCCGGATTTATGATGGGCGGAGATGCCGTGTTCTGGCGATGACGACCACCGACCGAAATTTAATAAGACGGCGAGCACCACGACCTCGACTTGAGTTCCAGCAAGAAGCGCCGGATTCCATGTCATCTCTTGCGGGCTCGCTTCACCTATCGCCCAGCGCGAGGTCAAGGCCGCCAGATGACCATCTACTGTGTCGCCGCTGAAGCCCGTCGAACAACCCCGGCAAGTGGGTCGGGCAACCATCGCCTTTCTCCGATGGATGAGATGCCTGTATGTTCTCGGCGACCTGACGACCGCTTTTTGGTCGACTCGACCATCAGTTAATACTACTGTCGGTCACAGACGAGCATGGTCGATATCAATCTCTTAACTTGTCTGCAGTGTGAGCGCCAACGATGCGTGCGTATTCCCGTCGAAGGTCAAGATTGCATCACCATACCATTCTTCGATAGTCCCCGAGCTCGATCGCCCGCTTGAGGTCAGTTGTCTTAACAATTTCATAATCGGCGGCTCGACCAACGATTTCAGATCGAAGAGTGATCAGTTTCGAGGTGGTCGATAGTGACCTCTCGCATAACGCCATCCTGGACGACCAGCCTTGGTCAAGTTGATGACGGCCATCCACTATCGCCATCGCAAGAATGAAGTCGCTCGTCCCAACGGTCGTCATCACCGCAGGTCGGCGGCGCATTCTCTTAACAAGCCGCAGCATGGCTGCGAGACCAGATGCGCATTGGCCTCGTCGACATGTCGCCCGCATGGCGTCCGGAGGCGACGACGAAGAACGCCCGCTGTAAGGCGTAATCCACCTTAAGTGGAAACGAAGGTCAGTGCCGCCGATGAGAGTGACCGACCAGTGCTCCATGTTCCCTACCGAGCTAAGTCCCAAATAGGAACTCGAGTCTGCCACTTTCCTTCAGCGTCAACAAAGGCATATTTGCTTGAGAGCCCATGGACATGCCCGCGCCCCAGGGAGGTGATCGAACACAAATTGCAGTGGGGTCCGGCCTGATCAGACGCTGAGCCGCGACGCTTTCCCTGGAGAAGGTCGCACTATCAAGGAGAACTTTGACAAGCTCTTGAAGCGTCAAGCTTCATTCGTGAGATTAACTACTCCGAGTGGTCGCCAACCCTGCTATCGCGTAAGTATAGGAGAGTGGAGAATGTGCATCGACCATACGGGTTGAACTCTTGCTTCGTTCAAGCGACAACTTCCGCCTCACAAGATCGATTCAGATCGGACTCCACCGCGAATGCCAAGATGCTTAGCTTCTTGGATGCTTACTCGATACCACCAGATCAAGTCGGGCGGTCGACGATTTATTGAGCAAGACTTCTTCATCACGCCTGCTCGCACTTATTGCTATAATGACCATGTCATTTGGTCTCGCAAGAATGCAGGGCCACCTTCAACGGCCGATGACTAAGACTTTCGAGCCCAGATCGGGCGGAACCTTGAGGTCTACGTGACTCGACATCATCGCCAAAGCTCCGCCGAGGATCTACCACGCTCGGATCTCGAGGAGACTTCGCGCAACCCGAACAAGCGCAAGATCAAGCTCAACCCCGAGAAGCGCGGTTCGACGCCAAGGTCCTAAGGTGCTCGCTATATGATCGGGGCTCTGGGTTGGTCCAAACCCTAAAAGATCGAGGCGATCGAGAAGATGGCACCTCGACTCGATCAAGCGTGTAAAGCCTCATCGTCCGCATGGCCGCCTCAGAGAGTTCATCTCGAGGCTCTGAGAGCGCGACTTCATTCTTCCAAACCTTGCGCAGCACGGGCTTCGAGTGGACTCAGAGGCTCTAGCCGATCCTTCGACGACCAAGGCATACCTGCCGCCCCTAATTCTCCCATAACGCCCACAACCTCGGTGAGAAGTTATCGCTATATCTCGCGCCACCCCCCATGCCGTTAGTGCCGCCCCGTGGTATGGAACGGGGTCTCAAAGAAAGACCCCATTTATTATGTCAACGAGGTCTTGCACGCCCAGGCGAGCGCCACCGCAGTACATGTAGCTGTTCCACGCCTTCCTCATGGCTTCGCGCGAAGCTCCAAGACTACTTTCAGCGCATTCGTGGTCGCCCCAAGCACTTCCCGGGGACATCCCGAGAACCCGGAGGGTGGCGGTCGACCGCCAAGGGCCTATGGAATCGGGCGGCGTCGACGCCTGTGTCAGAAGGCCGCGACGACCATCATCGTCGCAAGTGCTCGCCGACTTCTGTGGTCGAGCAGACGCCGCAGCCCGCCTCCCGAGCTTCAGGTCAAGAGGAGAAGCCCTCGGTCATGTTCTTCTTCGGACGGCCGAGGTCCTTCAAGCTGTTACTGGCTGGGATCCTTATCCCTCACGCGCATAAATTGATGTACGAATTGCTTTTGGCTTCCCAATGACCAACAATGTGGATGGAGTACGGCTCCCTTCTTGGCCGGCTTATTTAGCTTGTAAGCTCCTTGGGCGACGCCGATCAAGTTGTGAAGGGCGACTCCTACTTGGCCATCAACCGGGCCAACAAGGACTACCAAAGGCTTCGAGACTTGATGGCTAAGTACCGCCGAGGCACGCAAGATGGAGAAGTGGTTCCGCAATCTGGAGCTCAAGCACATCCCTAGGAAGGACAACTCCAGCCTGGATCGCCTCTCCAAGCTCGGCTCCGACGACGACGCCCCACCCGACGCCATCTCGAGACGCTGGCGTCTTCGGCAATCTCCGACCACGAGGTCGCTGCCGCCATGGTCGAAGTTGTACCCTCTCCGGCCGAGGCCATACACAATTTCTTGCTCGGGCGACTCGCCACCCGACCGCCGAGAGGAGCGGATTGCTGCCGGCGGCCTATACACGCTTTGTCGAGGGAGAGCTCTACAGACGCAATGTTTTCAAGGCCCCTAACACGGCAGCATCTCCACGGAGGAGGGTAAGTACCGCAGATGACATTCACTCAGCCTCTGTGGGGCACACTCTTCAGATAGGACAATGGTCTGGAAGGCCTTCCGCATGGGGTACTATTGGCCCTACGCTTCAGATGCTCGTGATATCGTCTGCACTCCACGAGCCGCCACCTCCATTCCCTAAGTCGATCAACTCCGCCACGCTGGCCTGCATCATCCTGGCACAAGCGGGCCTTTCTCGAATTGGCTGGACATCCTCGTCCTTTTTCTCAAGCACCGAGGGAAGAAGCTCGTTGTCACGTCGCCGACACCTTCACCAAGTGGATAGAGGTGAACCGATCTCGACCATAATCGCCGCGCTTCATTTCTTCCGCTTTGTTTGTGGTCACCAGTAACGGGTTCCATGCAAGATTATCATCGATAACAGATTTCGCTTTATCAATGAAGTTGTTCCAGGAGTTTTGCGAGAACTCGCATTGAAAAATCGCTCCTCGGTGGCTCACCCTCAGAGCAACGGAGCAATGGAACGCGCCAATGGGCAATCGTCCAGTATGCTAAGAAACGAAGTCGCAGATGAGCTCGACCGACACGGCAAGGCTCGGTGGACGAACTTCCCACCGCCCTATGGTCTATTCGCATTACAACAAGCCGAGCCATTGTGGTCCACACCCTTCCACTGTGGTTTCGCAGATCAAGCTTCATCCTCGCCTCCCGAGGTTCACTGGCTCGCCAGGTCACTTTGGTCGACTCAAGTCGACTCGAAGCACTAATCGGTCCTCGACCTCACTCGCAGAAGAAGTAAGATCAGTCGTAATCGCCACGATCAACGCACTACACCGCAAGCTCTTCGCAGACATGCGCCTCTGGCCGGCCACGACCTAGAAGCTCCTTGTTGGGGACCCAGCCCTAAGGCGGATTCAGAGCCTCGCCCCAGACCAACAAGTTATCCTCATGTGGAGGGCCCCTATAGAGTTGTTTCAACAGATTGCACGGGCCTACCGCTAGCGATGCCCGACAGCAAGAGAGCTCTCTAGCTCGTGGAATATAGATCACCTTCGAAGTTTTATGTAAACCCTATGCCTCAAATTTCAATAAAGCCGGTCTTTCATTTTTATGTCTCGTTTCCACCGATGTTATCGCTTATTTTTTTCGATTTCGTTCCTCGCTTGTTTTTTCAACACGACCTTCGTGGGCAACACATTCGCCTTCCTCGTCTAAGCGACGCAGTTTGACGCTCACCGCCAAATAACGAGCTAAACGAAGTCGAACCTCTTCGCAATCTAGCTCTTCCTCGTGTTTCGCTCGAATCGAGAACCTCGCCTTTTAGCCATCGCTACGATATGTATGGTCGCAAGGACCGCTTCGAGCACTAACGATGTCCGCTTCGCGGCTCTTCTACCTTTGCGAATTGTTCCTCCACTTTGCGTGTCGTGGCCTCTCGTCCATATTTATGTCTTGTGCTCGAGACACGGATCGCTTCGACTTCCGACCCAATGGTGGTGGGTAAGGCTACCCTATCGGCAAGACGACATCCAGAAAGCACGGAACGGCTAACAAGCAAAGCAAGAAAGACTTCAAAGTATCCCTAAAACCACGGGTCCACAACAGGACGAGGTTTCTTTGTACACCAAAAACTAACCACCATGTTAGTACATCCCTTGCTTTTTAAAGTTTTTTTATTAGTCGGCCATCTCACGGGCGAAGCTTTCTGCTCGAGTTTGGCATGACTTTGGTCCTCAAGTACGATAGCTCACTCGTTCTCGAGGGCCACCGGAGGCATCCGGCTCGGCGCCTGCTCGCCTTGAGTCGGGTCATCGCCATTGCTGCCGCTTTGGCACGCCAGCCTTCCTTCAAGCCCGAGACCTTGGCCTCGAGCCTCGGGACGCTGGCACGAGGAAGACCGGTCCGCCGGGCGGCCTTCAAAGGTTCTCAACCTTGGCTCGCTTCTATCCTCGACGCCTTGTTGGCGCGCTTTAGCTTTCGAGTTCCAGTGATCTTAGCCTCGAGGTCGGGGACGCTCGGCCGGAGAGGCGCTTCGCTCAAAGCAGCCTTCTCCGTGGCTTCAACTTAGCCCGCCGACCTTGAGCGCTTTAGCCGACTGCGCGCGCTTCTTGCTCGACGGCCAGAGTAACCATGGTCGCCTCGAGGCCCTCGCTCGCTTGAGTTCGGCCAAGATGGGCTACTTCTTGTGCCCTCATCGTCTGGCGCAATCGTCAATCTCCTTGGCCTTCTCGCTCGAGCTCTCCTTGCTCGACCTCAATGGTCCTGGATAAGCTTTGTCGCGCTTCAACCTCCTGCCACTTATTATGCGCCCAGTAGGCCTCTCAAAGACGATGGCATGCTTCCTCAAGGCCTTGTAGCTCTTGGGTGGCCAGTCGATCACCTTCACGACGCAGTAGGGAGGCCCAAAATGAGGGAATAAGGAACACAAAGGCTCAGCTAGATGAAATGCGCAGAAGACCCTTACTCGCTGAGATGGCCTTCCAGCGAGGCGGGTAACCTCATCGCGTCGCCGATACGGACAGCGGGGATCTCCTCTCTCGCCGACCGGCTCACTGCTGTCAAGGTCGACCCCACCACCACCGGCGCGCTGGGTCGATTCTGAAGGTCAGCGCCTAGCGCTCGGCCGCGTCGTCACCTCCTCGGGGTTCGCCCGGCTAACAACCAGTGGAAGGCGCGACGGCAAGATCGGTCCCACTTCACTACCGGGCCCCACCCGCCTCCGGCCCGAGGACGGCGGCCGATCCGCCACAGATTCTCGACCTCCACGCCGGGGTACCGCGTCTTGCGTGCCCAGCCGCAGCCCGGCTTCGCAGGTCCGCTGGAGCTCTTGCGCCTGGTCATCACCTTTGTGTCGGAGGAATCGCGCCTCGCACTGAGCGCCGTGGTCGGGAGCTCTGGTGTCGCCGGCGCGCTGCCGGCCTCGGGCACCTCTCGCTGTGGAGCCGGAGAGTCGATAACGGTGGCCGCATCATGAGCCTGCTCGGTGTCAAAATCCGTGACTGGTTATGGGCCGGAGCTTCCATCGTCTGGAATCATCATGGGCTCCGGTCGAACTCACCGATCGAACCAGCTCGATGACCTTCCCGACGGAGTCCGGCGGCGCGAAGGCGATGCGGGACCAACTCAAACGTATCCTCCTCCTCGACTCTGGGACTCGCCCTAGACACAGCCATCGCCAAACGGGCAAATTTCGAGCTCGGTGCTCACGCGTCATGATCAAAAGCATACAATAAGCCAAAAGATGCGAAAGCGGCAAGCAGCCGGATGCAAAGAATTTACCGGGTCACTACCGCCTCGCCGAGGGTCGCCGGAAGGTCTTGTTGACCTGACGTCGAGGGCGCTGCGCCGCCCTCGCGACCTAGGATCTCGAGGCCCGAGCCGGCCTCAGACGCTTCTGGCCAGGGCAAGGGCCCGGTCGAAGTCCTGGCCGGTGGTACCCAAGACTGGTGGTGGCCGCGGCCTGTCACTGCAGAACTAGGAAGGTCTCACAAACCGCAAGGCACATGAACTCGTGCTCGGGGCCTCGACCGTAGAGTCCTACTGCTGGCGCCTCCCCCCACTGACATGCGGCCTCTTCACCTCCGACGGCTTGTCGTGGCCGAGGGGGGGCTCTTCCTCCCTTTCTTGAGTTTGCTCACCGGGCAAAGGAGCATCCTCCCGGCTCAGATCAATTACCCCGATGGTCCCGAGAACTTGCGTGCGGTCGAGGGACCTTCGCTAAAAAACAAGATCAAGGGCAAGGTCGGACGTTTGCTTGCTCTCGCTCTTCCGGCGAAGCACGCTCTTCGGGACCGGATCGCCGAGGGTGTATCCATGCGCCACTTCCCTAAACATTTCAACATCCCGCCGAGACCCGTGATTCCTTCGTGCCGCAAGAGCATGGGCTGCCAAGAAAGGCCGGAAGATGGATTTCGAGCGGAAGTTCCAAGGGCGGAGGCCTTGTCACAAACCTTCACGAAGTGGGGTCGCTGCTACCATCGATCTCAATAATCGGTGCTCCTCCTCCGCAGAGGGGACACCCGCCCAAGAAGAAGTCGACGGCGACATTGCTCGGCCCATGAGGGAGCACGCTGGGCGCAGATATGTATGACAAAGAATGGCCTCCTCGCCAACCTCCAGATTCGGCTCGGGGTCTCTTCTTCTCGTGACGGGGTCCCTTGTACGCCAGAGTCTCGAGCCCCTTTTTCGATAAAAACCACCGCCGCTGGGGGCCAAGTGAGTCCCAGCACAGACTTCGAAGAGCCATTTGAGCCCGGGTCCCAAGTCTAAGTACAGACATCCGCCACGTGGTCCTTCCCTGAGCGAAGAGGGAGTAGTGAAGCGAAGAACAATGAGGGGGGGGGAAGGATTCCAAGGAATCTCTCTGACAAATGGGGAAAAGATGGCGAGCGAAGGACTGAATTCTTGCCATGATTGATGAGCTCTATTTCAGAGAGCTAGAAAGGACGCCCGCCACGTAATTCGCCTCCCGGCGTCTGGCAGCCAAGGAGAGCGTAATGCTTGGTGCAGACGATCTCATCATCCCTCGGGCGAGGTTCGGTCTCGCCAGCTCAAGAACCGCCATGTCACCGGGTCCACTATCCCTCAGGCCTCGAGCTCCTTCATCCTCGCGAAAGACAGGTGCTCCTTCCAAGCTTGGTCATGGCTACCAGAGAGCGCTTGGTCGAGGGAGCGAATGTAAGGGCCTTGCTCGAGAGAGGAGGCTAGAAGACAAAGGGCGAAGGGCGGAAGCTTTTTGATCAGGGTGCTACCGGGTCTTAAGAACCGAACGCCTCCAAAGCCAGTATTGGGCGCCTTAAAAGACGTAAGCAACCGTGATGTGATCGGGCGAATTAAGGCCTTGAGTCGAGACGCCGCCAGTGCCCACCAACCGCTCACATCCGCATTCAACATCGAGAAGTCCAAGGTCGCCAGTGTCGAGGCCAAGAGATTCTGCCTTGTGGTCTCCGCCTCACTCACCAAGGAGTCAAGACCTATGAAGGTTTTTTTGCTCAAGAATAAGGCTCGAGGTCGCCCCGAGGGTTCCCTCCACCTAGAGCCTGGGGCTAGCCGACGAGGGTCGGGTACTCCTTGACCACCGGAAAGTGCCAATCGGATCCCCATGCTCGGCGGCCCGATCACGACTGGTACGATCGACGCCGACCAGCGGGCGCTACTCGAGCTCCTGACTCTCGACCTCGAGCTCGAAAGGGGTCTCACTGAAGCCCCGGGTCCGCCTCTAGGATTTCGGATCGGATTTGCATTTGACGGTTGCCTGAGAGCGCGGTCGTGGCGATGACTCAGAGTGCGCTGCAAAGTTCGGGGGCTTGTGCCACCAAGGGGCACGGCGTCTCCCTTTCCGAGGATTGCTCCTACGCATGTGCAAAGGAAGTATAAAGACCAAGGACGATGAGCTCCAAGGACAAGCGAAGACAACACAAACACACACAGTTTCGAGCTAGGAATCACCACTACCGTTTTGAGTTGTAAACACGCTGCAGACACCCATATAACAAGAATCACCACCGCAAGGCAATCGAGTAGAGCTATTACCTTCACAGGGCTCGAACCAAGATAAACTCTTGTCTCGCGGCTCGTTGTCGCCTTTGTTCGACCATCACCGCGATCGATTTTCTTCTCCTTCGCTCGAGCAAAACGCAGCCGGGTCCCATAAACTCTCCGACTTTCTACCTCTTTTCTTATGTTCACGATCCCGATCATCGACACATTCGATTGAGATCCAACGACTACAAATGAATCTAGATCTAGAGTCTAGGTTTAATCTGGGTCCTTAGATCTTGATCTAACTGCCCAGGTTAACTCCTGATCTACAAGACAGCAATAGCGACGTGGACTCACCCAAAGCGTTGATCCGGATCGTATGGTCCGGTGAAGTTCGCGGCTCGACGATGGTGCAATGCGTCGAGGACGCCGGAGACGAAGACGACGACGCCGGGCCGATGGCGCTCCGCTCCTCCGGTGATGAAGTAGTGCTCCCCGACGCGCTTGACGGGATGAGCTCTAAGGACCGACGGCAACAAGCGGAGGATGACCGGTGGTGACGGACAAGAAAAACGACGATGACGCGCTCGCTAGCTTCTATGCGAGGTCGTACATGAGGCGGCTGTAAATGCTAGGCTTAAGGCAAGGGTAATGGATCAAAGTGTAACATCCCAAATTTTGGCTTTTATTTAGTTAATAGTGTTTAATTGCAACTAATGTCTTTTTGTGAATTTTTGGATTTATTTGGATTTTCTCGAGATTTATTTGAATTATTTTAGAATTAAAGTATATTGTTTTTACAAAGATTAATTATAAATAGATAATTTTAAAATAAAATTTTACCAAAAAATATTTTATTTGAGCTCAAGATGTCTTAAAGTATTTTTGAGATTTTTTGGAATTTTTCTCGTATTTTTATCGCCTCTAAATAAATCAGATTATTTTCTAACTATTTTAAATAGCAAACCCCGAAAATTGTTAGGAACAAAGAATGGGTCAAGTCCATTATCGTGCCGCTTAGGTCAAGATACTATTCAAATTTCCATCTTCGCCGCCTTCAAGATGCATCGCCATTGGATCGCAACCGAAGGCCATTTTCGCCGCCACACCATCAACCCTAATCGCCACGAGCCGCTCGGATTCTCATCGCATGGCCTTCATCAAGTCCTACCGTTTCGGAAACCTAATCAATGCGGGCCGTCGGATTAGGCAAGTGGACGAGATTGTGCCACATCTGGAGTCTTCTGTGTCCGTCCGATTGAGATCGTGCGGCTGAGGGTTATCGCCTCCGAAGTGACTCTGATCCGCGCGCACTGCGCCGCCGAAGGACTACGACTTCGTCGCGCTAAGTGTCGGGTATTTAAGGACCCGGCGATTCTCCCGAGACTCACCGCAGCTCGCTAAAGTTTTTCCTCACGCACCGCCACCGAGATGCCCTAGTGTGCCTGCTAGACCTCACTGAGTCCGAGAAGGTTTGTCAGGAGTTTCACAGATTTTGCCGCCGCCGAGGCCTTCTTCGCCGTAGGGTTCCAGCTCGAACTCATCTCGTCAAGACCGCGATCGATTTCGCTTAACTCGTGGTCGCCGGAGCACGCCGCATCACCGCCGAGGAATCTTTCATCTTCAAGTCCGGCGAAGTCCAACACAGCCTCGCCATCGCCGGATCGAAGCCATGAGCCATCGGATCATCAATCAGCGGTCACGATCAAGCCACGTCGCGGAGGGAGCAGTTCACCGCTCGGGTAAGGTCTTTACCGTTCGATCTAAGGTGAATGGTGCAGATTGATCCACGTCGTAAAGTGAATAGTGAATGGCTCGGGTAAGATTCACCGTTAGATTAGAATCGGGTGGTTGTAGTTTTGCCACATGGTAGATTAACCGTGAGCCGCTAGATTGGTTTCGGACAACCTAGATTGTGCCACGTGTCAGCCGCATCGTCTGGGCCAGGGCTGACATCAGCTGACGCAATAATTCGGATTTTTCTTTATAAAAATAATTCGGAATATTTTGATTTTCCAATTTTAGGGATTTTCAAGAATTTGAATTTTCCGAGGGCTCGTTCTCTCTCATACGAACTCTGATTGAGGTGATTCAAATTCCTAAAAATTTGTAAAATTGAGATCTATCCAATGGTGATTTTTGTTCGATTTTGTTTATTCTCTAGTTTTGGTGTTTATTTGCTATTTCTTCTCGATTCGCGAGACGCTTGAATTGTGCGTAGGCTTCGAGGAGGAATTGGCAACTCAAGAACCATTTTCAGATCAAGACCAGAGCTTAACCAAGGCAAGTTGTGCTTTGATCATGTTGCACCCATAGCTAGATTAGATGCTATTTTGATTTACTTTATTGCATGTTATTTTATGTGTATAAATGATTTCAACCTAAATTTGGGATTAGCTAATGTACCCTTTGAATTACACCCTACCTTGCTAATTGTATGCCATAATTCACTTGTCACCTTAGGTTGGTTCACTATAGTTGGTTAATAATGAAATCAACATGGATGGTTAGATCGAATTAGAATTGCTTAGCCATGCCACGTCATCACATGTTTATGAAATGTTGATTATTAATCTTGACTAATGGAATATGGAACAATGAAATTAACTTGTGTGCGTGTCATGTGTGGTCACACAAAGAGATTGCGTTGTTATGGCGAGGAGGTCATGCAACGATGTTGAATTGTGGATAGCACGTGGTGCTTGGTAATCAACCGGGGTTGGTAATCACTTAGATTGAGGCAAGTGGTAAGGGCAAGTGTGCCATGGTGGGCCCGATGGGCAGAGGGTATGTGCAAGTCTTGCTTTAATCAAATCCTAAGGACTTAACCTTATGTAGCCTTTAACTCGAAATAATCATGCAACCGCATGTCTCATATGGGCGCCTTTAGCCGATTAATTTGCAAAGTCTTAGCTTGAGTACTATCTGGTGGTGTGGGTCCCGTGTACGGAGGAAACTCACATGGCGCAAGAGGGGGCCTGCTAGGTGGTGTAACCCTTCTGTTGAAACCTCATGGGTAGTATCGGGTTAAGATGATGCATTGTAAAGGCTTTGTTATGATCATTCTGCCGTGGTGCATGGTTGTATCATGTGGGTAAAGTGCATAACCTCTACAGAGTGTACAAACTATTCTGATAGCCGTGTTTCACGTATTGAGCAAAGCTCGGGGATTACAGTCAAGGGTTAGTTTAATAAAATGGACAACTGAAAGGGGATGGCAGGATGCCATATGGATAAAGGAACTTGACTTAGGATGGGAACTTGATTTTACTTGAGAATCATTGAATCTATTATTGTTATTATTTGTTTTACTGTCTTTCTAATCTATGTATTGTATGTGTTCTTAAATGATGCTTTACTGCAAATAAACCCTTAGCCATTCTTTGGAATAAGCCTTGCATATAGCTATGGTAGAAATGCATTCTGTGCACAACTTGTTGAGTGCTTTTGTACTCACCCTTGCCTATCAACAACCAACAACAGTGGAGGAATCATCGCCGATATTGGAGGAGGACTTTCAGGTGGACACGAGTCACTAGGCCAATCCTTGTCAGTCGCCTGTAGTGTGCTGATGGGATATCTACGTTTTTTGCTATACTTTCCACTGCATTTACTTAAGTTTATTTCAGTCTAGCCCATGTGGCAGAATAATGTAAGTGATCATAAGATCATACACTAGTTATATTAAATAAATGAAGTCTTATTATTCTTATCGCTAGGTATGATGTGATGCTTACCGGTGTTAAGTCTGGTAGGCTTAGCGCTGATCCGGAATAGTACCAGAAAACACAAAGGATTCGAATTGGTGAATTTGGGTCCTTACAGAGGTGGTATCAGAGCATACTGACTGTAGGACTTGGCCTTAGTTAGCATGGTGGTGTCCTAGGAGTATCCAAATTATTTTCTAAAGGAAAATTTTAAAATAAATTAAAACAACCCTCTTGACTTTCTTATTCTCCGCTCCTTATCTTTGCTAAAAATTTCCTCAAATTTTTCCGAGTGGCCGTTTGAGAGTTGAGGACTTATCTACTTCTCTTTTGAATAGATGAGGATGATCCAAGAATATGGAGAGCTTGAGGGAGGTTACGCAGCAGAGCTATGGCGTATGATGCGATTTCTGAGGTTTCGATGGGCCGATCTACCGAGGAAATACCATAGTACGGGCCGGACTCGACATCTACCGAAGGTTCAGATTATGATCTACGCCCGAGAGAACAAGAGCAAGTCATTCCATTCGCATCACCGTCAGAGGTCTACGCCCTGGTCCGAGATCCGTGGAGGCAACGCTGGTCTGGCGATGAGGCAAATTGCTCGCATCTATTCCAGGAGTTGGAAGGCACCGTGTTCCGCCATCATCCACGCCGATAACCTGCCATGACCGGAGCCAATAAGGGAGGAGAATGCCACGATCACCCATTTGGCAAGATATGTCATTGCTCAGGAGGATGCCATCGATGACATGGTTCAGGAGCTGCAAACAACCCGCGACGAAGCCAAGGAGGTGAAGACTCAGCTACAGGAGGTCCTAGCTCAATCTATTTAGAGGGTTCGTGAATTAGAGGATGATGCTAACGCCGCAGCCGTAACAAGAGATGGAGTGCACCCACTTACCCGACCTCAAGAATCGTAACCCGAGTCGGATCTTGAGTAGTGAGCATTAGATTTAGCAGTTGAGACTCGAGTGTCGAGTCGCGTCAATAAGAATAGTCTTACCGAAATGTAATAGACGTTAAGGTTGTGTGCTTAGTTTGGTGCTTAATGTTTGCTGTGTGTGTAGTATGTGTTGCATAGCCCTTAGGCTTTTGTAAGCAACCATACCAAGTATAATTAATAAAAATAATGAAGTTTGGGTTTAACCTATTTCCCCCCACCTTAGAAATTCTTGCATCTTGTCTATGCTATTTCCACCTTACCTAACCCAAAAAGAACTCCAAACAGATGGTGAACACTGTGGTAACAATGGAGCTGCCGTGAGCGGCCTTCACGGAATGATAATGGGGAAGGCCACCACGCCCATCACCACCGGTGGACATGCGTAACTTAGGAGCTTTCTTAGCCGCATTGCATCACTTTTATGCAAACAATGATGCAACAAATGCGCATTATGACCAATCAAGCCGCAGTGCCACCACAATGTGCAACAAGACATAATGGGCCGCTTCTTCATTCTAAGTCAGCCGACTTATGAGAACTCCGCCCACCAACATTCTCGGCAACGCTAATCCTTTGGAGGCCGATGATTGGTTGAGGACCATTGAGAGGAAACCGTGATATCACGAGTGTGAAGGCAATGAGAAGATGTTGTATGCTTCACATCGCCTAGAAGGAACCGCCATGTATCGGTGGAAGAACCATCAGTCAGCACATGAAGCCCCATGAGATTACCCGAAGAGTTTTCACTACCTTCCACCAAAGATTCATGTGCCTAAGGAATGATGGACCTTAAGAAAGAGGAGTTCAGTGGCTTTGAAGCAAGGCCGGCCAACAAGGCGTGAATATCTCGAACAAGTTTACTTGGGCCACGTTATAGCGCCTCAAGATGTGGCTACAGATAAGGCTGCATAATCCTGCTTCATGAAGGGTTTAAACTCGATTGCGTAGGATGATCATCCCACAACTTCTCGATTTTCGTGAATTGGTCAATAAGGCTTTGATTCTTGAGGATAAGCGCAAGGAATTGGGTGAAGACCGTAAGCGCAGGATGGCTAGTCAGGCAGGGCGGCCTAATCATCTCAGATTAAGAATGACGCCGCAACAGTTTGCCATAATTCAACCCCAGTGGACTAACAAGACATCAACTCCATCATCTCGCCCTACTAACCAGAATTTTCAAATACCAGCACCAGGAGGCAACGCACCAGCAGGAAGTCAACAGTCTGCTGTCAAGAAATGCTTTTCTTGCAATGAACTAGGACATTTCGCCAACAAGTGCCCGAAGAAAGGAAATGTTACTCCAGTTCATTTCAACTTGGGCACTACCCCAGCCAAAGCTCCAGTGACAGGAGGTAATAGAGTACTAGTGCAGTCAGGAGCGTCGCCCCAAACAACAATGCGTGGAAGGATTAATCATATCACTACAGATGGAGCTCAGGAAGCATCGGGCGTCGTACTGGGTAAGTTTTTTGGTTAACTCAGTACCGGCTACAGTTCTGGGGCATTAAAATATCGGAAAAATTCTGGAAAAATTCTCAAAAATATTTTAGGACATTTGGGACTCAAATAAAATATTTGCAACAAAATTTTATTTTAACTTTTCTATTATTTAGTTAATTAAGTAAATAGCTAAATCTAAATTAAATCCAAATAAATTTCATAAATTCCCAAAAATTCGAAATACCACTTAAATGCAAGAAAAGCAAAATTTGGGGTGTTACAACGCTCAACTGTCACAAATCTAGTAACAACACCAGCAGAAGATC
This sequence comes from Guadua angustifolia, assembly GCA_036346375.1. Lineage (NCBI taxonomy): Eukaryota > Viridiplantae > Streptophyta > Magnoliopsida > Poales > Poaceae > Guadua > Guadua angustifolia. The sequence continues at coordinate 21,131,048 of CM070513.1, forward strand.
TAAGGGCTAAAGCTGAGTTGGCCCACTATCATGAGGTTGGACTATCCCAGTGAAGCTACCCAAATCTCCTACTACGAAACACCTCACATAATGATATCTACCACTATAGAAAGAATGAGGAATATCAAAAGGACAACATAGAGATTGACCATGGGCAGCTCTAGGACAAAATCCAAAAGAAACAGCCTAAAGACCAAGTTCTAGACGCTGCCCAAAAAAGGAGAAACTCTACCCTGTCTAGAAGCCATGGGTGCCTTAGGAGCACTCCAAGTCTAGGGATAACCCTGAATACTCCTAAGAGCACGACCAAGCTTACAACGTGCAATCTTCGCATGCCTAAAGTAGAAATCTACTAGATGTCCATCTTGCTGACAGAAGGTGCATGTATAGTTCACCTTGCTAGAGATAGAAGCAGCAGGAGGAGCAACCTTTAGGTCAGAGATCTTATGGACAACAACAGTGGTGCTCACCCTGGGAGCTACCATGATCTCTCCACGCTTGGAGTCATGCACAATGGTGGGAGGATGCGCTTGAGCGTGCTCCAAGTAGTCAAATTTTAAACCTTGATTAAATCTACTAATCTTGGACTAGTCTAGAATGAGAATAAAATTCTTCTTGCCTCCTACAAACTTCTCAAGAATGCTCATAAGGTACTCACACTCCTAGAATAGAGAGGCACATGAAGAGCAGGGAGAAGAAGATAAAGAAGAGATAGACAAGGAAGAATGACCAGTACGTGCATTTTTCTTCCTAAGCATTACTGCCTCAATCTTGAGGGCTTCACAAGATACACATGAGGCATTTCTAATCCTAAGAGTCAGGACCTCTAACTTCTTTCTAAGCTCGACTTGGATTTTATTCAAGTCCCCCTTAATCTCAACACATTGCAAGCAACTTTCTTGCGACTTAGCTAGTAAATCCTCAACAAGTTTAGCATGCTTGATATTTAAAGCATCATTATCAAGTTTTAGTTGCCTACAACTCTCACTTGAGCTGACTGAGTCCTTAGAAGTATGCAATTCTAGTTCATTATTTCTAGCAGATAGATTTCTAAGGTGAGTGCTTATAGTATCAATTTTAAACAGCTTGTTTTGGGCAATTTTCATAAGATGTATTAGTGTGAGCATGAAGAAAATTAGCATTTACAGGAATAGTATCAACATGACTAGTGCTAAAATTCTTCAACCTAAGACCCTTAAGCTCAGAAAGCAAATTATCATGCATGGTCATTAGGTTCTCAAGCTCCATAAGTAAAGCATTGCAAAGAATACACACACGTGAGTCTCGTATGAACAAGATCTAAGTGAAACTAACTCCCGAGACAAGATACCTACTTCTTTCTCTAACTCTGTACACCTAGCTCTAGCCCTAGCATAAAATTTTTGTAATTTATAGAAAGCATCATTGAGCTGGTTGTAGGAGGGTACCTCGACTGATTCGTTGTAAAGCTTGAAGTTACTAATGCTGTTGGTGTCAGCCATGAAACACATACTGGTGAAGTTGTTGCCACCTTTGTTCTCTTGTGGATCATCCTTGCCCTCGTCGCTGCAGGTCTTTGTATAGGAGAGGCTGATGTCATTGAGTGTGGCTAGGATGCGGTGGAAGAGATTCTTATTCTTTGAGAAGTTGTGGTACTTCTTTTCAAGCGCCGAGTTGCGAGTTGGAGGCTTCTTGTGCGGTTCTTGCCGGTGTAGTCATTCTTTCCCGAACCATTGGAGTTGTTCTTACCCTTCTCTAGCTTGGGACAATTCGTTCAAATGTGGTTGGAGCCACCACACTCGAAGCAGGTGATCGTGCCACCTACCTTCCTCTCCCTTACCTTCTTGTATGCATGAGAAAATTTACAGGCTAAAAGAGCAAGCTCACTTTCAATTCAGCATGGATGGATAGATGGCATAGGTTGTTAGCTATTAAGTCTATCTTCTGGTCCTAAGCAATGTCTTTCGTGAAGAGACCCATCTAGAAACAACTCTCCTTTTAGGAGGCAAAAAAATGGAACTTCGATCTGATGCGGGTATCCAATCCCGCCACTGGGATGTCCAGCGGATTCCGGGCCTTGACAAATGGCCGGTCACCATTGTTGTTAGAAGAGCAATGTCGGGTACATGGAAGACAGATATATGAAAGGGGAAAGTTTAGCGCATGCACAGGTGAAGAATCAATAAACCTCATCTTGCGACTCATTAATCGCTGAATGGAAATTCAAATGCTGATCGCTGGTTGACTTGACTTCGGAACTTTCTTTTGGGGTGGTGACGTCTGAATAGGACTTCGGCAATGCGTCGATCTTGTCATGGGAGGAAAGGAGAGAAAGGTCGCTGTAAGGGCGGATAAAAAGACGGGCGGCGGCTCTACCTAGACCCCTTCACTAATGGGTCTGAAATTTTCCAACTGTTCATCGCTTAGCTAACAAAGGGCAAAAAGGGAGAAACCAACTGAAGTCTCAAAACAGGATCCAATGGGATCGGTGGCCAGTGTTCTAAAATTCGATACTTGGCGGTGAAATTGTGGCCGATATTGCGGTTGGCAGCTATATACACAATTAATTCAGCCCTTGGCGGCCTGTTTGGTTGCTAGGCCGAAATTGCGGGCCTTGGCGGGCATGGCGGTTGGCACAAAACTATGAGAGAGACCATTTTGATTTATTGTTTACATGACCTGATGATCATGATTGAAAGATTCACGTCGTCACCCTTAAAATAAGGTACACTGAATCACTAACATAGTACTTACTACTTAGTTTATTACTTGATTAATTGAGTAGTATGTGTTCAAGTATTTTAGTTTAATATTCTATTTTAATATTTGATGTCTTGCAATTTACAAATAACTAGAAAAGAAAACTAAAATTGCAAGTCTTGAACGCTGTCAGTGACTAAGGCCATAGACTGTGACTTCGTCTTATGAGAGATGATGTCGACCTCATAAGTCTTGAGTCAAGAATAAATTCCTTCAAGAATCAGAGTCGATAAATCCGTGGTGTCCTTGATGGTGGTCACCTTCATCTCCCAAACCCAAAGATCGAGTGCAGTCAAGAAGTGTCGAGCATTCTATGAGTCAGAGTATGTGCAATCAACTGCATGGAGATCGCTCAAAATCTTTATGAAATGACCAAAACACTCATCAAAAGTCTCATTAGTATGTTGTTCAAATTTGTTGTAATCACGCTTGTATTGATCCTATCTCACCATCTTATCTAGGTGGTGCCCTTATGGTAAGCATCGATGGTCACCTAGATCTAGTGAGCAGATCTTAGTTGAGAGATCATGTCGTATTTACTACAGCTAAGACCTTGTATGACGATATTTCTTACCTTAGCATTTGCTTAACGTCAACCATATTACCAGCTGTGACATTTTCATTAGTAGGAATCTCATATAGGAGCTTCACCTCCTGCCAAATGAAGAAGTCCTAAACAGTGATGTATGACTCTAATTTTGATTTCTAAAAAGGAAAACCAACTCCAAAAAAATAGAGGCTCGGTGGAATACTTGTCCATCGCTATGGCTCTTGAGACCGTTCAAGATCTATAAAAGTGTAAAACTAGGCTCTAATACCAATTGATAGATCGTAATAGCAATCAGACGGGGTTGAGTGATCATAATTAAATTTTCCCCCACTTAATGGATCTAACCAAAACCTCATTAGAAACATTCAAATGCAAAGGAGTAAAACAAAGAAAATCTACTCTAGCCAGTACTACCATAGCATAGGGGGTGGTTATACTAGAGAAGTGGTACTACTGCTGGATATGGACGGTAATGTCGGCTCTAAGTACAGAACAAGAACTTAGCATAATCTCAGAATGAAAATGAAAGCAACTTGACATTGGTTGGTCCAATGCCCATGAAACTTTGTTTGCACCTTCCTACGAGGTCAGGAACCTATTCCAACCTTCAACCTAAAAGGATTTATGTAAAAGTTCTGACTTCTTCTAATTCATCAAGAGTGCCCCAAAACTAGGCAAAACCAAAATCTTGGTTTTGTACTTGCTGTGGGTTGTGATGAAAGAGGGTTTTTTTTTTTCCCCCCCCCCCAAAACCCCAAAAACCCAAAATTTAAAAGTTTTTCCAAAATTTAAAAAAGGTTTTGGGCCCCAAAGGGGGGGAAAAACCCCAAAGGAACCCGGGCCCCCCCCCCCCAAACCCCCCCGGGGGGGGCCCCCCCCCCCCCCGGGCCCCCCGGGGGCCCCGGGGCCCAAGGGGGGCCCCCCCCGGGGGGGTCCCCTTTGGGGCCCCCCCCTTTTTTCCCCCCTTTTTGGGGGGCCCCCCCCCCCTTTTCAGGGGGGGTTTCCCCCCCTTTCCCCGGGGGGGCCCCCCCGGGGGGCGGGAAAAAGGGCCCCGGGGGGTTCCCCCCCGGGGGGCCCCCCCTTTTTTTTTTTCCCCCCGGGGGAAAGGGGGGCCCCCCCCCCCCAAGGGGGGGAAAAAAATTTTTTTAAAACCCGGGGGGGAAAAACCCCTTTTCCCCCTTGGGGGGTTTTTTTAAACCCCCGGCCCCTTGAAAATTTAAAGGGCCCCCTTTTGGGGGGGTTTCCCCCCCCCCTTTTGGGGGCGGCCCCCCCCCCAAACCGGGCCAAAAAACCCGGTTTGGGGGGGCCCCCGGGAGGCCCAAAGGGGGGGGGGGGAAAAACCCCCCGGGGGGCCCCCAAAAACCCCCCAACCCCCCGGGGGGCCCCCCCCCCCCTGGGCTTCCCCCCCTTTTCCCCCCCCCCGCCAGGGGTTTTCTCCCCCGGGGGAAAATTTTTCCCACCCCCCCCCCTTTTGCTGGGGAAAACCCTTTGCCGAAAAAAAGGGTTTTCCCCTTAAAAACCCCCGGGGTTTTTCCCGTTTTTCCCCCCTTTGGGGTTTTTAAAAAACCCCAAAGGGGGTTTGGGGAAAATTGGCCCCCCGGGGCCCCCAAAAGGGGCCCCCCCCCCCCAAAAAAAGGGGGGTTTCCCCCAAAAGGGGGGGAATTTCCCCCCCTTTTTTCAAAACCGGGGAAACCCAAACCCCCCCCCCAAAAGGGGGTTAAATCCCCATTCCCCCCGGGGGGTTTTTTTTTTTTTGGGGGGGAAACCCCGGGGCCCCCCAAAAAAAAAACCCCCCTTTAAAAACCCCAAGGGTTTTGGAAAAAAAGGGGCCCCGGGCCAAAAAGGGGGGGGGGCCCAAAACCGGGCCCCCAAGAAAAACCCTTTTTAAAAAAAGGCCGGGGGTTTCCCCCCCCCCCCCCAAAAAAAAAAAATTTTTTTAAAACCCTTCCCTTTTTAAAAAGGGCCTTTCCTTTTTCCCCCTTTCCCCCCCCTTTTTTTTTTTTTTTCCCCCCCCCAAAAAATTTAAAACCCCCCCCAAAAACCCAAGGGTTTCCCCCCCCCACCAAACAAGCCCCTTTTTAAACCCCCCCGGGGGGCCCCAAAAAAACCCCCTTAAAAGGGGGGCCCCTTTTAAATTTTTCCAAATTTTGGGCCCCCCGGGGCCCCGAACCCGGGGAAAACCCCCTTTGGGGGAAAAAACCCCCCCAAAAGAAAACCCCCCCAAAAAAAAAAAAAATTTTTTTAAAAGGGTTCCCCCTTTTTTTAAAAAAAAGGAATTTTTTTTTTTTTTTTCCCCCCCTTTGGGTTTTCCCCCCCCCAAAATTTCCTCCCGGGGCCAAAAAAAAACCCCCCCCCCCCCCCAATTCCCCCTTTCCCGCCCCCCAAAGGGCCCCCGGTTTTCCCCGGGGGAAAAATTTTTCCAAACCCCCCCCCCCCCCCCCGGGCCCCAACCCCCGGGGGGTTCCCCAAAGGGGGGCCCTTTCCCCCCTTTTTTTTTTGCCCCCAAAAACCCCCGGGGGTTTTTCCCCAAAGGGGGCCCCCCCCGGGCAAAACCAAACCCCGGGGAAAAACCCCCCGGGGGGGAAAAACCCCTTTTTTTAACCCCCCTTAAAAAAACCCCTTCTTTTTTTTTTGGGGCCCTTTTTTTTCCCCCTTTTTAAAACCCCGGTTTTAAAAACCCAAAGGCCCCCGGGGGCCCCGGGGGCTTGCGGCCCGGGCCCCAATTTTTTAAAAGGGGGCCCCCCCCCCGGGGCCGGGGGGCCCCCCCGGGCCCCTTCCCCCCTTTTTTTGGGGGGGGGGAAAAAACCCCCCCACCCGCCCCGGCCCGGGGGGGCCCCCCAAAATTTTTTTTGGGGGGGCCCCCCGGGTTGGACCCGGGGTTTTTCCCCGGGGTTTTGGTTAAACCCCGGGCCCGGGGCCCCAAAGGGGCCCCCCCCCCCCCCCCCGGGGGGGGGCCCTTTTTTCCCCCCCCCCCAAAAAGGTTTTGGGGGTTTTTTTTTCCCCCCCCCCCCCCAAAAAAAATTTCCCCAAAAAAAACCCCCCCCCCCGGGCCTTTAGGGGTTTGGCCCGGGGTTTCCCCCCCCTGGGAAAACCCAAAAAGGAAAGGGAAAAGGGAAAAAAGGGTCCCCCCCCGGGGGGGGGGTTCCTTGGGGGGGCCCCCCCCAAAAAATTTGGGGAAGGGGGGGCCTTTGGGGGGCCCGGTCCTCTGGCCGGGGTCCCAAACCCCCCCCGGGGCCGGGGGAAAAGGTTCCCCCAAGGCCCCCCCCCCCCTTTTCCCCCCCCCCCCCCAAAAAGGGCCCCCCACCCCGGGCCCCCCTGTAGGATCGAAATATACTAATGTAGCAATCAGAGGGGGGGTGAATGATTGCGCGGAAGCTAAATCAAATTTTTGATAATTTTTTTAAAACACACCCCAATTTAAACTCAAATTGCTTGGAGACTAGTTCAAGTAGCTAGGAGACCAGTTCACGCAGTTGGGAGACCAGTTTACGTAGTTGGGAGACCAGCTCACGTAGTCGGGAGACCAGTAGACCAATCTGGGTGACCAGTAGAGCAGTCGGGCGACCAGTAGAGCAGTCTGGATGACTAGTAGAGCAGTCGGGCTACCAGTAGAGCAGTCGGGCGACCAGGCGAGCAGTCGGGCGACCAGGCGAATAGTCTGGCGACCAGTTCACAAAAATAGTAATTCCTAAAGATCCCACTGTTCGATTGACATGCAATTTTAACTATAGAAACTAGATTCAATTCTGAAGGTAACGCAATAATAATCAGGTTAATCGAATCTGCGGATCTAAAGTTATGTTCTTCGCAAGATGACTAAAACAATTAGCGATCTAACAGCGATGGACCAAACTCAATCGAGACTAACCGAAGATCCCACCATTGGATTGTTATGAAATTTTAATTGTAGAAATTAGATTCAATTACAAATCTAACCCAATAAGAATCAAATCGATCGGATCTATGGATCAAGAGATATTACCTTTGCAAAATGACTAAATCAAATAATGATGGGAATTGATTATCAGAAGCAAACTCCACCACGGACCAAAATTGATCGATCAACTATGCTCTTGATTTGTTTTCCTTACGCTGCCTTTAAATAGCTGCACCAGGAGCAAACAAAAATCCCGCAATGCACAGCTGCCAAGAGCAAAACGAAAATCGCCAGATGCTGGAGACGCGAGAAGGATTTTTATTTTTAATCTGGTTACAATACTCAAACAAAAGAGTACAAACCCTAAAACCTCAGCGCTCAAAATAAACAGGAGACACCTCCCCCAATTTATACTGAGCAAACATAAAGAGATTGAATACAACTCCACTTCCAACATGGAAAGAGTCTGTATACATCTCAACCTGGCCCAACATGGCTAAAAATAACTCTTGCACGCATGTACAGCCCACATGCTGTAATTACATGACTAACTAGCCTCCATGTGCATGTTCTCTAGCCCGAACATCCCGCATGACATCCTCGACCACCAAGACCTTGATTCCTCCCTGAACCTAGTCCCGAACCTCAATTCCTCCATGAACCTAGTTCCGGTCCCGTCATCGACCACGTTCGCCCTCGAGCAACACCTGCACATGAATAAACAAGAAACACATCCGAACACAAGTCCACGACTTGACTCAAGGTCAATCCATGCAACCACTCACACGAGTGCATTGCATCAAGCAAAATCATTAACATACTATCGCAGCATATCAAACAATTATCTTAAACAACACATGCACATGCACAACACATGCTATGATCGCAACCACTTTGCAATGCCAATTTCATTACTAAGCCAATTTTTCAGCACATGATTTCACAATCTCCCCCTTGATGAAAACATTGGCAACACTATTTAGAACTGAACATTGGCATTCACCTCACAAGAAAATTTTAAAGAAATTTTATTTTAAAACTAAAAAACAAAGTGAAAAATCTCCCCCTAAAAAGCAGAAATAATCTCCCCTAAAAGGAAGAAAAAAAATGAAGGAAGAAAAATGTGTGTGAATGTGCAATATGTGTCCAAAAAACTCCAAAATTCTCCCTCTTTGACTCCAAAATTCCCCTTTGACAATGGATTCATCAAGAATACAAAATAGAGAACAAAATCTTCCCTTTTATTTTTAATTTGTTTTTTTTATGTACTGAGCATTATGAGTCATGCACAAATGTAACAAATTCATCACCAAGTCATGCTATCAAAAGTACTTGCACCCTCAAATCTACACATAAACAATGTAGAGTAAGCATAACTAGAAATCAAGTGCTATTACGATTTTTTACATGGCATGATCTCCCTTTCTCAACAATCTTAAAACCTGAAAACATTGAATTTTTTGTGCACTTTATTTGTGCTTGAAAAACTGATTCATTAATTGATTGCAACAACAACAATTGCAAGGAATTACATGCACCATCAGCCTTACTTTTCAACCATGCCAAGCAATCACAAGCTTAAGGTTTCATGATTTTGGTCATACACAACCTCTTCCAAGTTTATATCAAGGTGCAATAATAAGCAGTCTCGTAAAGAAGAAGTGCGACAGTACATAACCTTGAACTTGCATTTATCAACAATCACTTTTTGAGCTTTAGCACTTAACTTTTCATACTTAGCACTTTTTGAGCAGGATCAAGATAGCCAAGAAAGTTCAACCATGACAAGATTTAATTCAGGTTGTCATTCCATTTAAATAATCATGTCATAAACTACACAATATCTATATAAACAAGAAGTTGTAAAGACCTTATAACATAAATATGGCTTCAGATGACATATGTGAATGAAATATAATGCTCATTACTTTTTCATTGTTTTTCATTTTTTTCATTTAAGAAACACACAAAATAAAAAGTTTGTTACAAAATATTACAAAAACTTCAAAAACTCCCCCTCAAAAATATCCATCTTAAAAGCCATCTTCAAAACTGTCACCCAATGGGATTAACTTTATAAACAAAAGTTTGAAAGAACAATTCTCCCAACAGGCAAACGAAAGAAATTTTCAACAAAAACCATTAGCTCCCCCTCAAATGAATAACCAATGAAATCAAAAGGAGATGATATACATGTGTTTGAGTTATCATGGTATATTCAGTTAAGCACAAACATGAATCATGATAAATAAATACTAAGCATGAAAAGGCGTGATATAAGATATAATATTATTGAACATGCCAAGGAATACATATGAGCGTATGAACAAACATCTCATCTCATACCACAATTAGATATATGTGAATGTAAAAGACATGAGTGTATAAAATAGCTCACAAAGTAGGTGAAGAATTATCGCACATGCCTCTTGAAGGCCATCTCAAGGGTGAGAACCATCCAAGTCTTGATCCCGTCTTGCAAAAGACTAAGATCCACTAAGCTTCTGTTCTCCAACCCGCATCTGAAAAACCTACATAGCACTAGAAGATGTCGAGACCTCGGTACTGGGGTTAGAAATAAAGCATTTAGGAATCCAGTACTGAGACACATGACGAGTAGGCACAACACGAGTATGCTTGTACACAAAATTAGATTTGCCCTTTCTCATGTTTTTAGCAACAAAAGGTGTTTGTATCACCCTAGGCACAAAATGAGGAGTAAAATATGCCTTCCTGAAATTAGACCTTGCCTTAGCCTTTTCTTTCTTTTGCTGTTTGGCTAGCCTAAAGCAAAAATCTACTAAATGTCCATCTCTACCACAATGAGTACAATTGTACTTAACATGATGTTTGGCTTTAACAGTAGAAGCAACATTTGCATTCATCACAGTAGAAGATAAAACACCAGCAGATTTAAAAACAGTTTTCTTAGGCTCATTGACAATTTCAAATTTTTCACTTTCAAGTGCCTTCATAACAGTGGAAGCATATGATTTATGATGAGCATAAGAATCAAAACCTAAACATTTGTTATGTGTGCTGACTCTTGATTAATCCAGAATCATGTTTAGGTTTTTCTTTCCTGTAGTGAAACGTTCTAAAGATTTTTCCAAATAATCAACCTTTCGAGAAAGAGTTAAACAATTATTACAGGGAACGTCCACTTTTCTTTTTTTGCTTGCGACAAGTTGAGCATGAAAGAACCTCATGAGTGAGCAGAGCATCTGTCATTTGACAAACCCTAGCATTTGCATCATGCAACTTCAATTCTAGTGTGGAGCATTTAGAACAGTGAGTTGTATCATACAAATCAACAGTTGAACATCTAGCATTTTTTACATGTTTCTCATTTTCCTTCTTTTCAGCATTGACTTGCTCTAATAATGTAACATGTTCTTTCCTAAGCAAAGTAAGCTCATTGTAAATCAAGTCACATGATTTGCAAGCATCATCATCAGGAATCAAAGATTTAAGTCTATCAATTTCAGCATTCAAAGATTCCACAAGAGCATCATGTTTCTTAATTTTCTTATCGTGTTTATTAAGCAATTTGCCAAGACGAGCAACAGCAATAGCCAATTCATCGTAAGAAGGTTCTACCTCATTGAAGTCGCTGTCGTGATCATCCTCGGTGAAGCTTTCATCACTCCTAGCCATGAGACACAACCCTGTCAGTTCATGCTTGCTTAGACCTGTTGTGTATCTTCACTGCTCTCCGAATCCACATCGCTCAAATTGACTTGTTCAAGAGCAGAAAGGACTCGGTGGACAATTTTGCGGTTTACAAAGTTTTTCTTCTTACTACTGCTTGGAGAGAACTTCTTCTTCTCTTTTATTTTATCAATGTCCTTCTCTTCCCTTAATGCTTTACCTGCAAGTTTAGGACAATTTGGACGAATGTGGTTGAGATCACCACACTCATAGCATCTTGGAGGGCCACCACCAACTCTCTTCCTCATTCGCACATTCTGTAAGGCTTTATTAAAACGAGAAGAGAGTAGTGCAAGTCTTCTTCAGGAAATTCTTCAATCTGTTCATCAGTTAGTGAAGACAAGGAAGACAGAGTAAAACTTGAAGAAGCATTATTCTGAGACATGCTTGATTGAGAGGTCAATGCAATTTATTTATGATTATTCTTCCTGGCAAGAATATCCAATTCATGAGTTTTTAATTTAGAGAAAAGAACATCTATAGTAAGTTCACTCATGACAGTAGATTCTCTAATGGATGTAACTTTCATCTCTCAAATAGACATATCTAATGCACCAAGTAATTGTCTAGCATTAGTAGCTTCATCAAAGGAAACCCCAACAACATATAAATTGCTAAGAATCTTATTGAAACGTGCAAAGAAATCATCTAGTGACTCACTAAACTTCATGTCAAATCGCATGTATTCTTTCTTATATATATCTTGATGAACCTCTTTGATAGTGTTAGATCCCTCATGATAATCACAAAGAGATTTCCATACCTCATATGCAGACTTGAGATGGATCATGCGGTCAAAATCACTTCTTCCCAATCCTTGGATGATCAAATTTCGTGCTTTGCTATTTGCTTCAACATGTGCTTGATTGGTTTCATTGACTTGATCATTCTCAGGAACTTGATATGGCTTGTATACCTTCTCCCAGATTGCAAAGCCCTGAGCTTGAATGTATGCCTCCATCTTTGCTTTCCAAAACTGAAAATCAACACCATCGAAAACACAAGGTTTTGTCGAATACATATCCATTGCTACGGTTTCTAATCACCAGTTAAGATTAATTAGAAAAACGAGGCTCTGATACCACTTGTAGGATCGAAATATACTAATGTAGCAATCAGAGGGGGGTGAATGATTGTGCGGAAGCTAAAATCAAATTTTTGATAATTTTTTTAAAACACACCCCAATTTAAACTCAAATTGCTTGGAGACCAGTTCACGCAGCCGGGAGACCAGTTCACAGCAGTTGGGAGACCAGTTCACGCAGTTGGGAGACCAGTTCATGTAGTCGGGAGACTAGTAGACCAGTCTAGGCGACTAGTAGAGCAGTCGAGCGACCAGTAGAGCAGTCTGGGTGACCAGGCGACCAAGCGAGCAGTCAGGCGACCAGGCAAGCAGTCTGACGACCAGTTCATAAAAATAGTAATTTTGGAAGATCCCACTATTGGATTGATGTGAAATTTTAACTGTAGAAATAAGATTCAATTCTAAAGCTAACGCAATAAGAATCAGATCAATCAGATCTACGGATCTAAAGTTATGTTCTTCGCAAGATGACTAAAACAATTCGCGATCTAACAGCTATGGACCAAACTCAATCGAGACTAACCAAAGATCCCACCATTGGATTGATGTGAAATTTTAACTGTAGAAACTATATTCAATTAATAATCTAACCCAAAAAAATCAAATCGATCAAATCTACAGATCAATAGATATTACCTTCGCAAGATTACTAAATCAAATAATGACGGGAATTGATTTTCAGAAGCAAACTCCACCACGGACCAAAATCGATCGATCAACTATGCTCTTGATTTGTTTTCCTTACGCTGCCTTTCAGTTGCCACACCAGGAGCAAACAAAAACCCCGCAATGCACAGTTATCAAGAGCAAAACGAAAATCGCCAGACGCTGGAGACATAGAAAGGATTTTTATTTTTGATCTGGCTACAGTACTCAAACAAAAGAGTACAAACCCTAAAACCTCAGCGCTCAAAATAAACAGGAGACACCTCCCCCTATTTATACTAAGCAAACATAAAAAGATTTAATACAACTCCACTTCCAACATGGAAAGAGTCTGTATACATCTCAACCTGGCCCAACATGGCCAAAACAACTCTTGCACGCATGTACAGCCCACATGCTGTAATTACGTGACTAACCAGCCTCCATGTGTATGTTCTCTAGCCCGAACGTCCCGCATGACATCCTCGACCACCAAGACCTCGATTCCTCCCTGAACGTAGTCCCGAACCTCAGTTCCTCCATGAATCTAGTTTCGGTCCCGTCATCGACCACGTTCGCCCTCGAGAAACACCTGCACATGAATAAACAAGAAACGCATCCGTGCACAAGTCCACGACTTGACCCAAGGTCAATCCATGCAACCACACACATGACCGCATTGCATCAAGCAAAATAATTAACATGCTAGCACAGCATATCAAACAATTATCTTAAACAACACAAGCAATGATCGCAACCACTTTGCAATGCCAATTTCATTACTAAGCCAATTTTTCAAAGACATGATTTCACACTCCACCTCTAGGGCAGCAGCAAAGGCAGCGCGGGAGGACGTAGGTGGCGGTGCACAGGGGGAGCTATGGGGCAACACAGGGAGGCAAGGGCAGCACAGGGGCTAGGGTTTGGGGAAAGGGGGCTGCTACTTAGGGAAGAGTGGGGAGGGAGAGGGGCTATGGCCAAATGGGGGAGAAAGAGGGGAGGGGCGACTGGGAGGGGGTGGGGTGTGGCCAAAGGTGAGGATAGGAAGAGAGGAGCAAGGGTTTGAGGGGCTAGCCCCTCCCCACATGCCCATATTTGGCTGGCCCAGTCTATAAAGGGTAATTTCTCTATTTTTATATAAATTATTCCCTAAGATATTATAGTCATGCACTTAATGTACACTCTATAGTCTAATGTCCAATGCACTATTCAATGAAGTGTTGTAATGCGGACTTATATATAGCATGTAAGTGCAATGAGGTAGAGTCACATGCTACACCAAGCCATGTAAAATTTGGTCCAGGGGATCCTTTTTTAAAAAAAATAGCAGGAGGACTTAGACATATTTTTTGGTTTTCAAGGTGGTTTTTCCAAAAAATGGGCTGGCTAGGAGTTGTCAGCAAATTTGTGAAATCATGGGTCTTTTTTCAAAAAAATTGGTGGAGGACCCATTTTGAATTTGCGGAACCATTGGTCTATTTTGTAAAAAATAGTTGGAGGACCTAAATGTAATTTTGGATTTCTTGAGGGGATTTTTCAAAAATGGGTAGGCTAGGAGCAGTTGACAAATTTGCGAAATCACAGGGTCTTTTCTACAAAAAATAGGTTGGCCCTTTTCACAGAAAACCGTGGTCCTTTCTGCAAAAAAACTTATGGGTCCTTTTTGCAAAAAATTAGTGAAAGGACTTGTACGCAATTTTGGGATTCAAGGGGGCTTTTTCATAAAAAACATGAGGTGCCACCTCTCCCTGAGAATTCTTCTGGGCATAATATATGGAGTATATAAGCTGATAAAAATTCTACTCCTATCTCATAAAAAAATAGCCATTGGTTAATACTTGAATGTACCTAGTTGAACAAGCTAAGATGCAGAATTCAGTGTGTATACATATAGTACAATTACCTGGGGCACTATAACGACCCTCCGTTTTGGTATGGAATACCAAGAAGGTTGATCTATGTACATACAGTACTAGTTCCATGATCGTACACATTACAACAATTGGTAACACATGCATATTCAATATTACATATGATAATATTAATTTATACAATAGTCTTACAAAACAGTGTATATTACAGTGGAAAGAAGAAAAAGTCTTGTAGTGTGCCTATCCAACTCTCAGTCAACTAACAAGGTATAAACCACGGAAAGTCACATCATCGAAATTTTCAAATCCTGTGGCGAACTATAATCCTCGGGGGTCTCTTCTACTAAACCAAAAAATAAGCAGGGGTGAGTACTTGTGTACTCAGCAAGACATTAAGGAATATCGCAAAGGTGCAGTAAATGCAGGCTATATCAAAGGAGACTTCTATAGTTGTTTTGCATAAAGCAAAATTGAACATGTAAATCAAGTAGTAATTTAGAAATGGAATTTGTAAAGGCAAGTTTGACTGATATGAAAGTAATAAGTATGTAAGTATAAAGTAACAACTCATAGTCTTCCGTGATTTTGAATATCACGTCATCTCACTACCATTCCCAAGCATACAATCTAGAACAAACACTTTCGAACAAATGTTTCAAATTCATTCCTTTTTAAAAATAATAAAACATCTAACTATGTGATGACTTTGCCAAGTTTCCTTGACCGCGGGCGCAGCTTTTCGAAAAAATTCAACCTCTGCAGAGGTGTACTATTTTACCCACAAGAAATGATCAACTCTTATGCAGCGCTATCAACACATTTCCTTTGGTGTGTCGCAAAGAGATCAAAACATTACCATTACATTACCTAGACCTAGCTTTGCACGAGGCTGGTGATGACAAACCCATACTATGGTGGTAGAAAATATTTGTACAATCACTGTACGACAAATGGTTGAACACCCCATTGTCCCACTTCTCCCCATAGAATGGCGTACACCACTGTATCGATAAAACATTTGTTCCATAATTACCTTAGTGTGGACGTCTCTTCAAGCAATCAGTCTACTACTCTAGCCTTCTAATGCGCAAAGCCAGTTCTAAGTAATTTAATATGTTAAGGTTGTCCTATACTAGCACTTGTAGTTGTACGGTTATCTTGGTTGGAAAACAACACAGTAGTTCGGTCCTTAATCTGACCCAGACGATAATCTCCCCTAACACTACGTGCAAGTCTCATGCACATCCGGCTATTGCCAATAATCATCTGCGTCAAAACCATAGTTCTATTTTTATTTTTACCAAAATATCAACAACCTTTCATGTCATATCCAACCTTTTTAAATTACAAAAAGCAACATGTTCCTTTACTAAAGCATGGCTAAGCATGGACATTATGTAATCGCTTATACCCAAGTTGATATTATGTATTTTCTAACCTTATTCTAAGATTATCAAGGTTCACAGCTCAATATTTATTAAGCAAGTTCCATGAGATAACAGCTATATGTACCAGTTCCACATTGTAGCTAATTTACTGAAAATTTGCTCATGCATAAATGGATTTCACAAAACAAAACAAAATTAAAACACTGGGATCAGAATTGTAACACCCCGGCACCCCGTGCCCCGAATGTTACCCTCACTAGCACCAATAATTACAAATCCACTAAGAATAAAACTTAGCAAAGCAAGCGAACAACTAGGAGATTGACGAATTTACCAAAAAAATTCGTCAGCACCTCCCCTAAAACTAGGACATCCACTCAGCAGATAGAAAACATTTGCAGTATATAATATCATTCTAGCAGGTCCTTAGTTAACCAATCACACACATCCAATATAAATTAATAAACTCCACCACAATTATTACAGGACAGGAACTCAATAAACATAATCGCAAACAACCTCTTACAAGAAGTTTCACGAACTATTAAGATCAGAACTATAATCAATATGGTGGAAAGTTTATGTTGCAAAACGTGATTGTGCTACTACCCCCATCCATGCATGCCGGTTTCAAGGTACCTGCAACAACACAAACAACAAGTGTGAGTCGGTGACTCAGCAAAGTACACGAGAATAGCAATTCCAATTTAACATAAGCAACACAAAAGCTTGACCATAAGAGCAAGTAATACAATGAAATCGCATTCGGACAATACGCATTTATACCCATTTAAAGCAATAACTTAACCATATCAAAAAGATTACCGCAATCACGTCATCAACTTGATGATAAAAACCATTCAATGCTCAAGGAACATCACTTGCCTCTAAATCACAACTCTCATGCCTTGGCGCTAATATACTCCCGTACATTACATCAACCTCTTACTATAATAAATTCATTCATAGAAGATTCTAGACCCTCTCAATCCCGCTCACTACTAGACTTACTGGAACACAAATCTTGGACTTCCATTCAATTCCACGTCTCACAACCATGGTGAAAACTCTAATCAACTTTTCCCTTTAGAATCCCCTACCATTCCAATTAATCATCCTATGCCATACAATAAATTTGGTTGTCTTTAAATAACCAACAAATTTCTTTTAACAGAATCAGTAACCCTCCTTATCTGAAAGCTCAACTACTCATCATACACTTAACGCCTTGAATATCCTCGTGGGTCACGCACCCAACCTTTAAAGAAAACCGAAATTCTTGAGCACAAGCAACAACAAAGATCATCTCTTTTTTTTCGAGAAAACTCAACCATAAATCATAAAAGAATTCGACTCTCGAACTCCCAAACCCCAACGGAAACAACTCCTCAA
The DNA here is from genome assembly GCA_036346375.1 of Guadua angustifolia. Taxonomy (NCBI): domain Eukaryota; kingdom Viridiplantae; phylum Streptophyta; class Magnoliopsida; order Poales; family Poaceae; genus Guadua; species Guadua angustifolia. Next base: position 21,148,305 of record CM070513.1, read on the forward strand.
CATAACTCAAGATTTTCCACTTTTAGGAAGGAGAAGAGATGCAATGCACATGAATGCTCTTTTCGATGCACGTACCGGTACTGTCGAGTGCCCACCCGTCGATGTGCACCCTCACGTCCCTTCCATCCCGTGGAAGGTGCCTACTCTTACTGTCTCGCTCCCATTCACCTCGATGAATGGGACTACGAGGTAGGACTTTCGTGTTCACTACGTGTGAACACGAGACCACTGTCGTAATGGATCGCCTCTTCCATTATGAATGCACAAATGCAATTAACACGAATGGAACACAACCTTTCATTCATTGCCAACACTAACATAACTATAACCACATTCATATACAAGCATATATGTAAATATATACATATATACATAAAATCTCCCATACTACATAAGCATATACATGTGTGCAAATGTTTGCATATATATATATATATATATATATATATATATATATATATATATATATAACACAAGGTCAGTCATACATGCAAGCACACATGACCACATATTTCAGCAAGTATCACACATAATTGTATGGACTATGGCAGCTCTACACATTCACACACTTAAGCAGTGCCTTTCATTTAGAGAAACCTCATGCATACATATAAGTATGACTTCACATAGACACACAAGACTCACCAATGTATGTACTTATATAAATAGGCTCTTGTTGAACCCGCATTTCCACCAGCACAAATAAGCATACATATACACACACAAAATTCAGCAATACATTGATTCGTACACATACTCAATTCCATTCCCCAGACGGGGCACAGTTAAGTACAATTCTTGTAAATTAACCACGAGTATCCGCGTACCCCATACTCGCTACTCGCTGCAATATTAACAAAGGTACATTAAACTCACCGGGATTAAGGCTTACTAGTTAGCACTCGAATCCAATAGCTAATCACGTCCTCGAAGGGACGGTCACCAATATAACTAACAATTGCCACAATCAATAGAAATTAGCCATGACAAATAAATATCAACGAACAACTCAATTAAGCACACAACTCGATGTACTTGCCTTTACCGACGGAGAATGGAGTGGCATGCGGTTGTGGCCACTCCCGACAGAACCTTCTCTGCAAATAAACAATAATCATTCCACTTAAATTTATGCATAAATTAGTATTTCTTGTAAACTAAGCCTTATCCTTTTGAATAACAATTACAAGGGCTCATACACAAATAACACATATGTGTATATTTCAGACCATAATAAACAACATCACACAAAATCTTCCAGAATCTAATACTGGTATACATAAGTAGTTGGTATGCATCAGTAACAAATCCACATATATAATACATATACAACTACTGTTTATTAAGCAAGATTTGGCAATCAATACTTCATGAACACTTATCGCAGTCTCTATACACCAAAGCAACAATAACACAACAACAAGCTTACTCATAATAAATAACGGAGCAAAAAGGGTAGTAAGAAATATGGAACTTAATCAAATCCTTGCATGAAACACTCTGTGATTACAATTCTACAAAATCTGTTGATCTCTACTTTGAACCCAAACATAAGCCAAAGTATGAGTATATAGGTCACTGACAGATCTCAGCCAAGCATTTCCTTAGGGACAACCTGAAAACCCTCTCTGTTCTACCATTCATACACACTATTCCAAATTGTACACTGACTGCTACTAGAACCCATACCCTCATATCAAAATCACATACAGGAAGATTTACTAAAATACTAGCTATAGCAAGAACCAATCAAGGAACCTTACATCACAAGCACATAACTCAGGGTCATAATACATTGACTAATTAACATACATCACTGCATAAAGAAAATTTCTAGTGAGCAGCTCAATCAAAAAATGCCATTAGCATTCGGTTCATAGAAGGAAGATTTTGAGAGGGAGATCAATACTGTAACACCTCTCACAGCCAATTCATCGCACACAGGGCATGCACAAACATTTCATCTCATGAAAACCTAGCTAGGCATTTCATCAAACACCCTTCGTGCAAGCTAAATGGATCCTCACTACCTAAGGTTTTTACCACAATCCTTCACATGGAGGGAAGAGGGAGGTGGAGAAGGGTTGCTGCAAGGGGGGAGGGAGGAGCTCGCCGGCCTGGGGAAGAGGGGCGCCGGAGCATGGCCGGAGCAACCGGCGCTGGGGAGGAGCAGCCACGACGATGCCGGTCAGGGGAGGAGGCGCAGGAGCTCGGCCTGGAGCAAGGAGGAAGCCAGGGGAGGGTGCAGGAGCTTGGCTAGGGCTGCGCCAAGAGGAGGCCAGGGTGTGCCAGGAGGAGGAATCGGGAGGGAGGGGAGGCGGCTGGGAGGGACTGGAGGCTGCACCTGGGAGAAAAGAAATTGGGGCAGCCGACTGGACCAGGAGGCCTCCCACTCCTTGACTCAATTTCTTTTATAAATACAACTAGGGTTCCTCTTTAACTCTTCTTTCTTCCTTTTAATTAAATAGATGAACCAAATAAAAGGCTAGGAAAAGAAAAGACAAGACAGTAAAAGCTACACAAAACTAGCAACCACAAACCCACAATCTCCAAGGATTTAAATTCCAAAAACACGGCGAAATGAAAATCCTTGAATTTAAGAACACAAAAACAATTCCAGCCAAAAACCCTGGAAAAATGATCTACAATATTACACTCTTCCCCCCTTTAACAGAATTCGACCTCGAATTCTGAACACAACAAGAACACCAACAAGAACAACGGAAACAGACTGACAAAGCGAAAATACCCACAAGAACAAAGTCGGGTACTTCTCACACACGAGACTCCAAAACTCGAGTCACTTCTCCTTTCAACTGGAGAATTCACGTTCCCCACACGAAAGCGTTATTGGAACCGGACAGGCAACCAAATTTCCCAACTTGTACCACAGATTATCAGCCTCATGTTGACATGAGTAGCGCAAATCACAACACTTTATTAAGCATCCAAACAATTTCTCACCAAATCATTCAGTTCTATTCGATTGAACAGTTGGGGTTCTGTAAGGACCCGAATTCACCAATTCGAATCCACTGTGTTTTGCCGCACTAGTCCCAGGATCAATCGCTAGTGCACACAGCTTAACATCGTAAGCATCATATCATACACAACGATAAGAATAATAAGACTTTATTTATCGAATATAACTAGTGTACGATCTTATGATCACTTACAATATTCAGCCTTATAAAGCAATAATAAGACCAATGAGACAAATGCAGCGGAAAGACAGTAGAAGACGTAGATGTCCCATCAGCACACCACAGACGACTGGCAAGGATTGGCCTAGTGACACGCGTCCACCTAAAAGTCCTCCTCCAATAACGACGATGATTCTTCCACTGTTGTTGGTTGTTAAGCAAGGGTGAGTACACCAACACGTACTCAACAAGTTGTGCACAAAATGCAATTCTATCATAGCTATATGCAGGCTTAATCCAAAGGAAAGGCTAAGGGTTCATTTGCAATAAAGCAGCATTTAAGAACACATACAATACATAGATTGAAAAGACAGTAAAAACAAATAATAACAAGTAAATAGTTTCAGTGATCTTCAAATAAACCCAAGTTTTCCATCCTAAATCAAGTTCCATTATCCACATGGCATCCTGCGATCCCTTCCAGTTGTCCATTTTAATTAACTACCCCTTGACTGTAATTCCCGAGCATTGCTCAATACCGTGAGCACGGCTATCCGAATAGTTTGTACACTCTGCAGAGGTTATGCACTTTACCCACATGATACAACCATGCACCACACAGGTGAACGATTATAACAAAGCCTTTACAATGCATCGTCTTAACCCAGTGCTACCCGCTAAGGTTTCAACACTGAAGGGTTACACCACCACAACAGGGCCCCCCTCTTGCGCCATGTGAGCCACCCCCAAGCATGGACTGGTTACCACCACCCGGGTCTCACGCCACCATGATATAGCACTCAAGTTAAGCATTTGCAAATTAGTCAACTAGGCTGCCCCATAACAGACATGTGGTTGCATGATAGACTTAGGTCAAAGGTTCGCAAGGTTAAGTCCTTAGGATTGATTAAAGCAAGACATACACATACCCTCAGCTCCTCTGAGCCCACCCTAGCACACTTGCCCCTTCCACTTGCTTCAATCTTAAAATGATTAAACCCCCGGTTGGTTACCAAGCACCACGTGCTACTCACAAATCAACATCGTTGTGTGACCTCCCCGCCACAACAACTCAATCTCTTTGTGTGACCACACATGACACACAAGTTATCATCATTGTTCCATATTCCATTAGTCAAAATTTATACTCAACATTTCATGTACATGTGATGACGTGGCATGGCTAAGCATTTCTATTCCAGTCTAACCATCCATGTTGATTTCAGTATTAACCAACTATAATGAACCAACCTAAGGTGACAAGTGGATTATGGCATACAAATAGCAAGGTAGGGTGTAATTCAAAAGGGTACATTAACTAATCCCAAATTTAAGTTGAAATCATTTGTACTCATAAAATATCATGCAATGGAGTAAATCAAAATAGCAGTTTTGCAACCATGGGTGCAACATGATCAAAGCACAACTTGCCTTGCTTAAGCTCCTGGTATTGCTCCGAAGATTGCTCTTGAAATGATAATTCCTTCTCCGAAACCTCGCTCAACTCAACGTCTACGCGAATCGAGAAAAAATAGCAAATAAACACCAAAACCAAAGAATAAATGAACTCAAAAATTCAAATAAAAGCCACCATTAGAAAGATCTCAATTTTAAAAATTTTAGGAATTTGAATCACCTCAATCGGAGTTCGTATACAAAAGTTATAGCACTTTGAAGTTTTAAAATCCTGAAAAATCCTTAAAATCATAAAATCCGAATTTATCGAATTATTTTTATAAAGAAAATCCGAATTTTTCCGCCTCAGCTGTACGGTTGCCACGTGGCAAAACCTAGGCCCTTGATTATCAATCTAACGGTTATCGGTAAATTAGGTGACGTGGCTCAATATCAACCATTGGATCTAAATCCAACGATCAATGTTTACCTGTGCGGTTTACTGTTCATTTTAAATGACGCGGCTCATTTATGACCCTACGATCTGAATCCGACGATCGATATTACACCGAGTCGAACACTGTGCACTTAAATGACGTGGCATGATCTAGACCCTCCATCTAAGATCCTACGGCTACGTTTTAATCGAAACACTTACCGGTTTGAAATGTCGTGGCTTGATCGCAGCGCTCTGATGCGGATCCGACGGCTGATGAAGCTCCCGATCGGCGAATGAAAACCCGGCGGTGCAAGCGGCCGGACTTGAAGAAGATGACCTTGGACTCGGCGATTTGGCGCACTCCGGCGACCAACGAACGGTGGTGCAGACGCGGCACAACTCGGCAACCTCGAATCCGTGACTCACTCGGCGGAAGAGTCACCAGAGTTGACGAATCCGCGACGCAAATACCTCGGCGAGACTTTGCGAACTCCGACGAGCGTCCGCGGCAGCTTCGGTGTCCCTCCGACGATGTCGCAACAGAGATTTTTCGCGGCGAGGTGTGGAGACCCTTGGGAAGGGTGTTGACCCTTAAATACCCCACGGCGGCACAAGATTTGGAAGAACTTGCCTCGGACACGGCGGCGGCGGCGCGTACGAACCGGACTCGGAATCCCGCACGAACATGACGACCATCGACCGTCCGATCCTAATCCGACGGTCCCGATAGATCGAGAAATCCCGAACCGGTAAGATTCAATGGTGACCGCACGATGACGATCCAACGGTGGGGAAACGTTAGGGTTTACTTAACTGACGTGGCGTGATACTAGCCCTGGGATCCCGATCCAACGGTCGATATTACTCCTCTCAATTTACCGTTCGATCCGCACAGTATATGGGCCGGGCCCAACACTGTTCATGGAGATTTTCTCAGATTTTTGCAATTAAAACAATTCGAGAAAATAAACTAATTCATTTAGGGTAGTAAAAATACTCTAAAAATTCCAGGAAAAATCTCAAAATTACTTTGAGACATTCTGGACTTAAATAAAATATTTTTGGTAAAACTTTATTTTAAATATTTCTTTTTATAATTATTTCTTAACTAAAGACATTATTTATAAATTCAAAATAATTCAAATAAATCTCAGAAAATCCAATTAAATCCAGAAAATTCACAAAAATCATAAATTGCAATAAAATAATATTTAATAATTGAAAAGTCAAAAATTTGGGATGTTACAGGTTCTAATCCCCACATCCCCTAAGAACAAAGGAAACTCTGATTCACATTCTCCTCAATAATTAACCTTTACAACCATATAACCATTATCAAGCTATATCATCGAACGATCTAGCCCACCCTATCATAGCTGTACCACGGGTCGGTCACTTAGCTTCAACCACGGAGCCACACAAGGCTTTTCAATTCAACAAACTTCTAACCAAATCTGAATAAACCACTAGTTCTAACCAATTAACACCGGAATCCTCTAGGAAATCAAAACGCAATTTTATCTTTTCAGTAGTTGCCCTTGGAAACAACAGCATCAAGATTCATTATTTACTATCGAAATGATTAACCCCACAGGGCATCAATCAAATTCCCTCATAACACAAAATCGTACTTGACCTTCTTTCAAACTTGTCTCATACAACGAGACAACCACTCAAAAAAAAAGTTCACAACTGAACCATCCATTTCCGACTGACCCACCTTGAGTCTAACCCATGAAACCGAGGGTTCCGACACACTAAAGACAATAACGCATTGCTGATCCCTTCCAAGTAATCCGCCAACAAAACTATCCCTCAAAATCCCTCGATTCCTTTTAGCAAAACAACCACTTTCATCCTCTTCAAATAATGTGATAAAATACTCACCAAGGAAAACTCAACTTCAAAAGAAACACTGCATTGAACTTTTACAGCTGCAATCCCAATGACCAAAGAAAACTCAATTCTCTTTATTATACTCAACTCTATTCCACAAGTTTCCATATCCTTTAACTCCAGCTAGAACACAAAGGAAATACAATTCCCGCTTTGACCAAATAAATCACGTACGTCACCTTGAACCCAAAGCATTGGAACCTACCTGAGAGAGGATCTTGATAGAGCCCAAACATCACTCATTTGCAATTCTCAGAGCTAAAGGAAGGTTCATTTCAAATTCCACCATTTCCAGTACTCCAATGCTCTAGCCATTAATTGTTTCATTTTTCACCAAATCCTAAAAGGTACACAGGTTTGAACGAAAGTTACAAAACCCAATCTTCCTTTACTTCCATCTCCTATCCATATACCCACCACTAGTCATATTCCATAGATAAACTCCTAGATAGACATTTTCCCAATCAAAAACCCCATCAATCATACAACCATCCCACATACTCACTCTTTAATTTCACATCATTTAAATCATTTGGTCGATCCACCATTTAATTGACTCATAAGCAATATAAATCAACAACTACAATAGTTTTCTCCGCAAGACAACCCACGGTAACCAACAAGAACCAAAGAATCCAACGAAACCGAACACAACAGTAAAAGCAATCCAAGGGGTTTCATCACTAAGCTTTCCTCTTTAAATCCAAACATCGAAGGCAAAAGAAACCAACCATCCCGCCTTACCCTCTAAATTGCTCCACAAAAACGACGAATCAAGAATGAGAGGTTCCCCAAACAGCAAGGGGTGGCACCAACCAGCCACACCCACAAACAAAACCCACAACTCGGCCAAAGGAACAAGGTCGAAACCTTTTGGCTTCACCAATAGCATGAACATAAGAGTACTGATCCGAACAGTCCTTTCATGATCAAAGCAATATGCAACGATAAATTTAGCACTCAACAATTGGGCGCAATGCAATGTACCCATACCCATCCTACTGTGCATCAGAGTGTGTCAAGCACCATGGCGCCCAGACACAATGATCCAAAATAGGTATTTTCCCTATGTATTTGCATAAGAAATGTTTGAAAATTTTTAGGTTGTTAAGTTTAACTACTTTACTAACTAGTTCAAACATGTTTGAACTGAAATTCAAACTAGAGTTTTCTTTTTTGATGATAGTTTGGTTGTAGGTACATACATATATACATATCCATCCATCCATCCATACATACATACATTGCTTCTAAAAAATCAAAAACAACAATAAATGAAAAGGAATAGAGATATTATTAGATTTTTATAAAAAAATTTACAAGATTGGTTATAGTCTGAAATTTTAATGTATCCATAGCTAGTACCCAAGGATCAATTATTAAAATTTTTAGAAATATTAGACTTCATTTAGTACCCATATAAAATCAAAACAGAAGAGCATATATAATGACAGTAGCACTTTTTGAATTTTTAAAAACTACATAGGTCTGATCAGCATCTAAAAATTTACAACATCATTAGCATTACCTTAGAACATTACAAAAAAGTTTAAAAAATATTAGATTTCATTTAGTGGATTTGGTGGAGCTAGAGGTGTACCAAACACATTCTAAAGGTATGTTTGGTTGATTGTACAAAGTAGGGGTGCAAACGGAGCGGATAATTCCCGACCGATCCGAGACCGAATTCGTTTAAAATCCGATTCGAATCCGAAAAAATGATATCCGATTATATCCGGATTCGATCCAGATTCGAATCAGCCTATCCGAAAAATATATGGGATAAGATATGGGAAGAGAAGTATCCGATCCGTATCCGATCCATATCCGCATATCTGAGATATCCGAAAAATATCAGTGTAAATGAGTGAAACAGATATCCGATAACAGATCTGATAAACATAAACATTCTACATCATATAAGTTCATATATTGATTGGAATTATACTTGGTCGCATATTATTTTTATATAGGAAGACAACTATTATTGAATTTGAAACACTTATATGTCTCCAAGGTTCTAGTAAAGTTTTGTGTATGGTTGATTGATCTTAATATCGCGCGATATATATGGTTTCGCTTTCACGATATCCGACTAACTATTCAGAATCGAGACTAACCGTGATCTCGAACGATCGTATTCGCCTCGTATTCATGATCAAGTAATCCAGATTCATATTGAATCCGCCTTTGCCCGTGATCCGATTCTATATCCGAGAAAAATTTGGAATAGGATACGGAATGAGCGAAATCGTCTGTATTCAATCCGCTTGCACCCCTAGTACAAAGTGGTAGCATTTCTAACTCTACCAAATCGTGGAGCTAAAACTATTGATTTATTAAGAGTGTTTAGATAGATCATCTTGTTTACATTTTAAACTAAAAATATAAACTTAATTCACTTTATTTTTGCCTATAAATTTCAGATCTTAGATAGAGGTGAGATCTAAGGGGGTGTTTGGGACAGCTCCAGCTCCACCAAAATCTGTGGAGTTAGTGGAGCAGGTATTTCTAACTCCGTAAATTTGTGGAGCCGGAGTTCACTACAGAAAACGGAGTTTTTTCGTCTTGGCCACATGCCGATTTAAAAAATAAGGGTATTCCTTATTTTAAACGATTTTTCGCTTGGCATTGTAACTAAAATAAACCGATTTAAATAAAATAGACTAAAATAGATTGTTTTTTTCGCGGTTACCGATTTAAAATAATGTGTTTTCGGTCGCCCCACCTAGCCGATTTAAAATGAAACCTGCTAAGGTGGATCGCCATGCCATGTCAAGACTATTTTCGCTTCGCCAAACTTAGCCGACGAAAAATATTGAGTTCACGCTGACCGTTGAGAGATGCTCAAGATTTTCGCTGCCCCACCTCGCCGCATTTAAAAATACCGGGCTCTCCCCATTTTCAGACGCTCGATGTTTCCGGCAGTTGCTAGTATAACCCGAGATTTTCGCTGCCCCACTCGCCGACGAAAATATCAAGCGCCACCCCTCGTAATCTGTTTCTTTGCTCGCTTTTGAGTTCGAAAATGCAGTTTTAACGCAAATTGACATACATCAAGCATATTACTCGTAACAATCACAAAATCGTATGAACATTACATTCGCAAATGCATTACATTAATATCGCAAATACACCAACATATATATATATCAATCCAAAACATATCACGAAGTTTTATCCAGCTCGAACATACATATGCATCACATTACTATCACGAAGTTTTATCACAAGTCTCCCATCCATCACAACAATGTATAATCCTAACCCTCGGGTTGTTTGAATTATTGGCACTACCTCCAGAGGCAAAGAAGCCGTCGACTCGGATTAGGAGGTAAGTAGCTTGAACCCGAAAGTACTGCCCCGTGGTGGAGGCGGAAACGTTGCCACGGCGAATGAAGCCGAGAACCTCAGAGTCATGAAATTTCACGTTAGTACAGAATTGCAAATAATTAATGAAGCTAGTTTTTTTGATTTAACAATAGGATATTATTGTTCAAGAGTGATACCAATTCAACACACACAACGTAATATATATATATATATATATATGGAGATTCTCGAATTAATCTAAAGCATATGTACTGCATGTGCTTGCTCGGTGGCGAATACCTGTGAGAACTACCGAGGAGGCCGAGAACCCTATAGAGTAGTTATGAAATTTCATGTTAGTCTAGAATTACAAATAATTTTCAAACCGAATTAACCTAAAGCATAATTATTCATGTGCTTGCCTCGAGGTGGATACCAAGAACGGTGGAGGAGGTCAAACATACGCAAGCCGTGTTGAGTGCCCATTAGCCATGCATGCTGTATATAGTCAAAGTGTTAGATCTCGCAATAGTAAAATTAATCGATATGTTGACATTTCGAGCTTTTACCGAAGAGCCTCGAAGTACGTCCTGTGTTTGCCTTAAATGCGCCATCTCCGCTCAGATGCCGCTATCACCACGCTATTGGCTAGCCTCTCACGCTGCTTGTAGCTCGCTTCCTCGTGACTCAAACCTCGATTATCCCTGGAGTAGCGAGAGCTGCTCAGGAGGACACCGACGCTCTTCCTTGGGACAGAGCGACATCCGAGTCCACAACCCCATTGAACATGGAGAACTCCGCAAACATATATGAAACGGAAGGCATTAATAAAAAGGGGATTATACACAAATAAGGGGATTATTTCACCTTCCATGTCTCTTGCCCCCACCACTGGTATAGCGCCAGACATCGAGGTCCTCACTCCTCCGCTTGTACTCCGCCATGACGCCGAGCCATTTCATCCCCATATTGCTCTCAAGATGCCGATAATATCAAACAACAGTTTGAAGACATAAATTTCATCAAAGTAGGTCGAACAACTCACAATCCTCTCGAAGTCAGCCGACCGTGCAAATTGTCCAGCGACTCGATCGGCGCTTCGTGTCCCCGAAGATAAACATCGATGTAGCTCGGCAACGCCACTTTCAAATTCTCCTCAGTAATCCAAAGTTAGCGACATGCATTCAAAAGCATATCGAACTAAGGGTAGATACTTACCATGCGCCTAAGCGGAGGTGTCCATCCGCTGCACCGTGCAACACCGGGTCACCCGCCGCCTGCTGCCTCGCTTGTTGACCTAGCAACAAAGTCACCGACGCCCAAGACGCGCACAAGTACCAAAGCTTCGGGCACTTCATCGCCAGGATGGACGCCTGGAGGTACTCATCCTCACAAGCAGTAGATCTTGGAGGCCCCGAGCTTCTTGGTCATTTTCTCCTTTTTTCACCCCTTGTAGTAGGAACACACCGCCTGGATGCGGCATTGGACATCATGTCCTTCACGACCTTATGGGCCGCTTTGTTGAAGACTTTTCCTGCCCTCTCTTGATTTATGACATCCCCGTCCTCCAAAGTGACCTCTCCTACAAAAGCAATTATTGAGCTAGCGACATATCACTACAAATGAATGAATTGTAAAGAGGTAAGGAACTCACCAGAATTGTGCGAAACCGCATCAACAAGAAAGCGACGCCCTCAGAGCCAACCAGTAGTGCTCCCACTTTAGGGCCGCCATGCTGCACCTCTGATGGTCACCAAACCCGGTAGTGGTGGCGGAGAGAGCTCCCAAGACCGCGTTAAGCATCCTGCGATCGCTGGTGCCTACCTCCCACGCCACGCCATCCCATTGCCTACAATTAATGAAATCAAACCGTTAGATTCTCGACAAGTTACTTTTTCAAAATGAGAAACTAACTTACCAATCCCCATGGGGCCCGATCACCCTCACTGGTTAGGTTCAGCTCTTGGGGATGTTGTTGATCCCGAACCCAAAAATGCCAAAAATGAGAATCACAAGTCTAGGCATACAAAAATTAACATTGAAAACACGAATAATTAAACGCTGGAAGAAGGCGCCACAGATCCTCCGCGATCTCTTCGTTACCATCATCCTCCGCCAACTCTTCCGCTACCTCCTCCGCCGCCGCTAAGTCCTCGACTCAGAGGGTCACTTGCAAATTCAGGGTCGGCGGTCCAATGCCTTCCACGCCGCGCCATCTGCCGGATGCATCATCACGCCATCGATCTCACGGACACCTTCTTTATGCCACCTCATATGCCTAGCTGTTTTTTAGATAAGTACAGACGCTTAATCCTATCCGTGATTGGCATGTATCGAGTCGCTTCATCGCGACTTTTGTCGCCACCGTATCCCTCATCATTTACCACCTCGACATATCTAGACTTGTTGCAGACCTACAACGAGTGTCGCTGGCATGTTCCTTCCAAACAACATGCAATTATCCTCGCAAACATCAATCTTCTCATATTTCATCCCAAGGCCGACAACATCTTCTTGGATCGGTACATGTCCTTCGGCATCTTATGGTTCTGGCCAAGGATATCACTAATTAGTTGGACCATATCGTTGTAGCACTTGTTTGAAAAGTTGTACTTCGACTTCATTGACATGAGCCGTGTCACCGTCTGTAGGACGGTCACCTTGGTGAACTCATGCAATTTCTCTTCCGAGGCCGAAAGGAGCCTATAAAATCTTTGCACCTCCGGCCCAGGCTCCTCTTCCGAATTAACCTCAAACTCCCTACCAATATCATTGAGCATCTCATCCATCCTGTCTTCATCCTCATGGTCCGACTCAACAATGGGCTCTCGCACCACCATGTTCGCACCATATCAAATAGTTGGGCATGAAACCAAACTTGCATGATGCCGCCTACATCCGACTTCACGTGGTAAGAATAGTTATGCACTTGCTACACGGGCACTTTGCGACACCACCAGCAGCCCCTCGTGGAATGCATGGTCCACTTAACGATCAGGCGATGGCGACGGCCCATTCTCTTGAGCGCCTACCTTACTCCAACCATCATACATCCACCTTCGATCATCACCCATTCTCGAATCTAAACACATGCACCGATATCAACCACAGCTGCTTAGTTAAGTAACAAGGGCTCTATCGAAAGATAGGTCCTAAACCCACCTAAGAATGGACGCCAGAGATTTAATTTATGCCGAGCCTACGGCTTAACGAATTTCGGCAAGATAACTCCCATTGTTTCTCCAATGCACGGCCAGCCTTGGTGCATCGGAGAACAATCGATCATGTCGCGAGATTCCGCTCGCAGACTGCTGAGCTCGCTATAAACCGACATATGTTCTAGCGCCCATTCCTAGGCTGTCCAAATTAAATCGACAATTTAACGGCACACCTCACAAGTAAATGTGAGACGCTGCTGCTCGAATGGGTGACGCTTTGCCTATAAATTCTCAGCCTTAGATAGAGGTGAGATCTCAAGGGTCTTTGGCCCCGCCCACCAAACTGGAGTTAGTGGTAGCAGGTATTTCTAACTCCGAAATTTGTGGAGCCGAGTTTTAGGTACATTAAGAGTGTTTAGTAACATCCATCTTGTTTACATTTTAGACTAAAAATATAAATTTAATTCACTTTATTTGCCTATAAACTCTTACTCTAGACTAAACTCCGGATCTCAAAGCTGTCCAAACAGACTAAACTATGACGTGAGGAGGAGGATGACGCGTTTTAGGGTGGGCAAAATAAACGAACGAAACCTGTCAAGACCACAACGCTAACAACCAGATATTCCTTTTCGAGCTATTGTTGGTGTTCGAGATCTAACGCTTTACTCTTCCAATGACCTCTATGAGCTTATCTGATTTCGGTTCGTTTTAACTAAACCCGAATACCAACTACCGATAAGCCATTTGTTTTGCGGTTCACCAGGTGTTATTGGAGTTTCGCTGCCTTGACATGTCATCGCTGCTGCAAGCTCATAAGCCCCTTGAATCAGGTTGAATGGCTCGATGCTTCTACCCCATCGGCATCACCTAAGTCTCTTGGCCTCCGCTGCAGGTCTCTGGTGCATGCAGCATGAAGCGCGATGGGAGGGCAGGCAGCACTCAGCCGACCCAATCTCCCTCGCAGCTATACCCGAGATCCAAGCACCACATCCTCTCGTCCTTTCTCGCCCGCTTTCGCAGTTAGTGGTGGAGAAGGAGGATGAAGCGAAAGGTTTAGCCACACATCGACCGAACACCTGCAAGACCATCATGCCTCACCAACCACGACATCAATCCAGATCTTTTCCTCGAAGCATCGAGCGCTCGGATAGTTCGAGCTGTTTTCAGAACGCTATTCACCTCCTCGTAGACCATCTATGAGCTACTTGCGATAAGCCCGACTACTCTTCTTGTGCCATCTCTTGCTAGCTACGAAGTTCACAAAGGTGAGAATGGGGTTTCGCCATTGTAATGTCATAGGTAAGTATAATGCTAGTTCAAAGTTTGACAAGGGTTTGTGAATGGTCTGATGCTTTTCTCTGTAATTGGTCAAAAGGTGTTAGGCCGGAGGGCATGCGCGCGGTGATTGCAAGAGAAGCGATGAAGGAGGAGACGATCTCGAAGATTGTAGGACGCAAACGTGATTAACGCAATCGAATTAATTGGTTCGTTTATCTCGTCGTTTCGGCCGTTTGCAAAATCCAAAAACGAATATTTAGACCAAAAACCGAACCAAGAACCGAAAACCGAATGCCCACCCCTCGTGCTCAATAATGATTCTTTCCCGAAGGATCGGTACAGGGATAGTATCACTTTTTTTAAACTTATTCAAGAGTCGGTTCACTTTAGCTTTGGATAGCGCAAAACTGTTGTTTCGTTGATCTGTTGCTAGCTAACAAAAGGAGACCGTCGAGTGAGATAAAGAAGGGTTTTCAAGACTGAACAAAGGCGGTTTTGATAGAGATAATTTTTTTGCTCTTGTATTTCTCCAAAATTGTTAGTCCGGACAATTAAGATGAAGATGTATATGAGGGCTTAAGGATTGTAGGACGCGATGGATAGAACGTCAATCGGCGAGGATCGATGTCCTGACGGCCATCTATGAAGGCATCCGAAGAAAGGTTTTCCATCGGATCAAGGACGCGTCGAACGCGTGGATGCATCTTGGCACCGACTCGTAAAAGAGGTCAAAGGAAGACCTAAACTGAGTTCAGGGATGGCACGACGGAGACGGTCAATCAACGATTTCACTATCCGGTTGACAACAATCTTGACAAAATCAAAGGGCTTGGTGACAAGATGAAGAAAAGCTATACTATGAAAATTCTCGCAGCCTTGGTAGGTTCTATAATCTCAACATTGAGTGTCGCGATCTCAAGGTGATGATAATCGAAAAAAAAAAAAAAAAAAAAAAAAAAAAAAAAAAAAAAAAAAAAAAAAAAAAAAAAAAAAAAAAAAAAAAAAAAAAAAAAAAAAAAAAAAAAAAAAAAAAAAAAAAAAAAAAAAAAAAAAAAAAAAAAAAAAAAAAAAAAAAAAAAAAAAAAAAAAAAAAAAAAAAAAAAAAAAAAAAAAAAAAAAAAAAAAAAAAAAAAAAAAAAAAAAAAAAAAAAAAAAAAAAAAAAAAAAAAAAAAAAAAAAAAAAAAAAAAAAAAAAAAAAAAAAAAAAAAAAAAAAAAAATATCTAGACTTGTTGCAGTACCTACAACGAGTGTCGTTGGCATGTTCCTTCCAAAACAACATGCAATTATCCTCGCAAACATCAATCTTCTCATATTTCATCCCAAGGCCGGACAACATCTTCTTGAACGGTACATGTCCTTCGGCATCTTATGGTTCGGCGGAAGGATATCACTAATTAGTTGGACCATTTCGTTGTAGCACTTGTTTGAAAAGTTGTACTTGACTTCATTGACATGATCCGTGTCACCGCCTGTAGAGGACGGTCACCTTGGTGAACTCATGCAATTTCTTCCGAGGCCGAAAGGAGCCTATAAAATCTTTGCACCTCCGCCCAGCTCCTCTTCCGAATTAACCTCAAACTCCCTACCAATATCATTGAGCATCTCATCCATCCTGTCTTCATCCTCATGGTCCGACTCAACAATGGGCTCTGCCTCACCATGTTCGCACCATATCAAATAGTTGGGCATGAAACCAAACTTGCACAGATGCCGCTCTACATCCGACTTCACGTGGTAAGAATAGTTATGCACTTGCTACACGGGCACTTTGCGACACCACCAAAGAGCTCGTGAATGCATGGTCCACTTACACTGCGGCGATTTACGGCCCATTCTCTTGAGTGCGCCTAGCCTTACTCCAACCATCATACATCCACCTTCGATCATCACCCATTCTCGAATCTAAACACATGCACCGATATCAACCACAGCGGCTTAGTTAAGTAACAAGGGCTCTACCGGGAAAGATAGGTCCTAAACCCACCCAAGAATGGACGCCAGAGCATCGATTTATGCCGAGCCTACGTTCGAACGAATTTCGGCAAGATAACTCCGCTGTTCTCCGAATGCACGCTACCTTGGTGCATCGGAGAACAACCGGATCATGTCTGCCGAGATTCCGCTCGACTGCTGAGCTCGCTATAAATCCGATATATGCTCTAGCGCCCATTCCTAGGTCAGTCCAAATTAAATCGACAATTCCGAACGGCACACCTCACAAGTAAATGTGAGACGCGGCTGCTCCCGAATGGGTGACGCCTAGGCTTGGCCGACAAAATCGATTCTACTTAATTAAATCATGTTCTACCGACTCTAACCCTCAACTAATCATGGCCCAAACAAAATAAAATATGAATTTTAAATCGGCCCGCAGCTAGACCGCGAAAATAGCCCTACTTAATCAAGAATTAATAAAGCAATCATCTAATTAAATTATGTTCTACCGACTTTAACCCCAACTAATCATGGTCTAAACAAAATAAAATATGGATTTTCGCTACCGCCGCTTGGTCGATTTAAAATAGCCCTACATAATTAAGAATTAATCAACCAATCATCTAATTAACTACTCCTACCGATTTAAAAACTCACCTTGTTTGGCGGGCGGCGCGCTGAAGGGCGGTAGGCGCTGCTGCTGGTTCAGGGCGGCGCCGCGTGGGACGCGCGCGGTGGCGCGCGATGGCGCTACAGGAGGAGCCATTGCTGTTTGCTGCGCGCGCGGAGTCCGGTGGGCGCGGGAGGCGGCGCGGCGGCAGAAGCGGCGCGCGTAGGGCGTGGCGAGGGCGCTACGCCGCTGGCTGCCGGCAACGCCTTGGCGGGCGGCATGGCAAGAACGCGCTGGCGTGCTGGCGGTAACGTTGGCGAGGGCAAGGCGCTAACGCTGGCGAGGGCAGCGCGAGCGAAGTGGAGGTGGAGCGCCAGGAAACGATTCAAGGCTGGTCACGGGACTTATTCGCTTATTTTCGCTTGCCAGCAGAGCCGCATATAATAAGTCCACGTGGCATGTAAATTTGTTGCCGCCACGAAGTTTTAACGAAAATAATAGTCTGAACACGTGGCAAAATATGAATGGGTGAACGCTGTTTTCGTCGGTCACATAAGCCGACGAAAATAGTTCAAATCAGTTGCCGCCATGGCCGGATCTGAAATCCAGGTTTTTTCGTCGGCTTATCTGTCGTGGGTCGGACGGAAATAACTATATTTTCGCCCGCCACTCTCTCTTTAGCCGCATTACGTGCTCTGAATCATGATTCCTTTTCCCGAAAGGACTGCGGCGCCTGCGCGGATAGTATGACTTTTTTTTTTTCGAAACTTATTCAGCGTCGTTTTCACTTTTAGCTTTGGATAAGCGGCAAAACTGTTGCTTGTCGTTGATCTTTGCTAGCTAACAGCAAAAGGAGACCGATGCGAGTGAGATAAAAGAAGAGGTTTCTCAAACTGGAACAAAGGCGGGTTTTGATAGAGATAATCTTTTTTTTTTGCTCTTTTATTTTCCAAAAATTGTTAGTCTGGACAATTAAGATGAAGATGTATATGAGGGCTTAAGGATTGTAGGACGCGACCGTGGATAGCAACGTCAATGCGCGCAAGGATCAGATGTCCTTGACGGCCATCTATGAAGGCATCCCGGAAGAAACGTTCTTCCTACTGATCGAAAAGGACGCGGCCGAAACTGCGTGGGATGCATCTTGGCACCGATCGTGTAAAAGAGGCAAAGGTACAGACCTTTAAAACTGAGTTCAAGGAGCTGTGCACGACGGAGACGGAGTCAATCAACGATTTCACTATCCGGTTGACAACAATCTTCGACAAAATCAAAGGGCTTGGTGACAAGATGAAGAAAAGCTATACGGTAAGAAAATTTCTTCGTGCAGTCCTTGGTAGGTTCCTGCGAATAATCTCCAACATTGAGCGGTTCGACGATCTCAAGGTGATGATAATCGAGGAGGTGATCAGTCACTTAAAGGCTCACAAGGAATGGATTAGGGGATCCAGCAGAGGTGAATATGAGCACCTACTCCTAACGCAAGCCGAATGGAAGGCCTGATCGTTGAGGTGATGGTCGACAAGGCCACAAGAATTGGAAATTCAACAAGGCAAAAATGAGATGCTATAATTGTAATGATTATAGGCATTTTGCTTCAGAGTGCCGCAAACTGAAGGAGATGAAATGAAGCGCTCCTTGTCAAGCTCTAAGTGATGACGAACAAGCACTACTTTGACGCTAAGTCAAGTAAGAGAGTTGAGTCTAAAACGTTGAAGAGGTGTATTCGCCGTCCTAAGTAGAGTCCATCAAAGTTGACTCTGAGACGTTGAAGTGGTGCATTTGGCGTCCAAAGTCAAGTTCGTCTAAGATGAGTCTAGGATGTCGAGAGATACGTTTTCCATACTATATCGAGTAAATGTTGGGTAAGTCATAGTTGAGACCGACTAACTCAACAAGTTATAGTTATGTTACAAGATTAAAGGGGTGATTGATAGAGATAATCTTGTTTTTGAAAAGTTTATTTTGGAAAGATAATCCTGTAATTAGCTGTATTATGTTAAACTCGAAGCAGGGCCGGCCCGGGGGGGGCAGGGTGGGCGGCCCGGACCCCTAAAGTCATGGGGCACCTAGGTATGCAACTACACCATGGGATTTTGGCCTAGTCACGAGTAAACATGTGCTAAGTTGATCTGGCGAGGGTCCAGGCAGGAAACGAACCATCCGACCGATCGAACGCGCGCGCTAACCCCCGACGCTTACAGCTTGTTGCCACGCGACGCCCTCCGAAGTTCCGGATCCGCTGATCTTCTCGCCTGATCCTGATCATGATTTGGTCAGTTGCCGCGACCCACCTGATCACCTGATCTCGAGTTCGTCAATCGTCAGATGGTGCATTGTCTGCTATGGAGATTTTCGAGCATGTCAGAGATGTGGATTGTTATCCTAATGTCTCCATTGCTTATCGAATCTTATTTATCAGGCTCGTGGATCATTGCATCGGCTGAAAGAAACTTTTCAAAATTGAAATTGTTGAAGAACTATTTGAGATCAACAATGACTTAAGAAAGGTTAAATGATTTGGCGACTTTATGCATCGAGAAAAAGTTATTGGATGAGATTGATATCAATAGTATAATCGATGACTTTGTATCACAAAATGTTAGAAGAAATTTTTTAAGATGATGCCAAGTGCCAAGTAAGTGTTTATGATTACAATTTACATTTGTCAGTTCATAAACTTTAAATTGTTCTATAGAAGTATTTTTTGTGCATCGAATATTAATTTCTTCAATGATGTGTGCTTATAAGACTCTCTCTCTCTCTCTCTCTCTATATATATATATATATGTATATATATACATATATGAGGAGGTGGAAGAGGCCTCCGTATAAGTTTTTGCCCTGGGCCCCCAAAATGCCAGGACCGGCCCTGACTCGGAGTAGTACATGGAGTAGAAACCAAGTCAGCCATTGTCAGCGTATTCCGCCTGACAGGACCCCGTCAACGAACAGGGTTGACTACTCCCAGGATGGAAGGTATGGTTCGGTAGAGGGCGTCTTCGTGGTTGGAAACCCTAATGTCTCTCTACGATGGATCCCGGGGATCAGCAGATCAATGGACACGGTGATATACCCAGGTTCGGGCCCCCAGCATGGGAAATAGCCCTACGTCCTGCTAAGTCTTTGTTGAGAAAATGTGGAGGAGATTACAAGGGATCTCCTAGTCTTGTACTTCTTTCTCTATGTCTCTTATGTGCTCTACGTGTGTGTCCGTCTCAGAATGCTTCTTCCTCCCCTCCATGCACCGAGGTGCCCTTATATAGACGGGCCGGCCCGGACAGGTGAGAAGGTGACGCTATACTGATCTACGACTCATTAATTACACCCATCATTCGAGCCTTATCTCACTGACCCATGACTCATTTATTACACCCATCGCTGTAGCCTTGTCCTTCAAGCCCCATTTAATGCCGCTGCGTGCTTCGCCTGGTCCGCCCGGGATATGACACTCCTGCGACGAGTTTGGTGAGAGGCGTCAGAGAGATGGGCCGTCGTCGTCGATAGTAGAATTTTTCACAATTAATGGCCCTGACTCAGCATGTCAGGGGAAGGAGATTTCGAGGCGAAGGCTTCTCCTTATTCCTTTGGTTGCCTCCGTGGCCTAACAAGGGGGGCCAGACGCCCGCCCACTTATCAGGCCGCCTCTTAAGCCGACGCCTGGCGGGCAGGGCATGATCGCCCACCTACCCGCCAGGGCACCACGCGGGCCGCCGCCTGCATGAAAGCGGTGGCATAACCGTCCGCCGTCGCCAGGGGTCACGCTGGCTCGCCCGGCAGCGGGCTTGATCACCCACCGCCGCCAGGCACCACGCTGGCCGCCGCCGCAAGCCGGGCGAATCGCCCACTTGCTCGCCAGGCCACGCAGTTCTCGCCCGCCGCAGCGGGCTTAATCTCCCACTTGCTCGCCGGGCACCACGCTGGCCGCTGTTCGCCGAGCAGTATGTAACCGCCCACCGCCGCCAGGCCACGCTGGCTCGCTCGCGGCGCAGGCTTGATCACCCACCGCCGCTGCCAGGCACCACGCTGGTTGCCGCCGGGCGAAAGCAGGCGTGAACCGCCACCGCCGCCAGGGTGCCATGTGGACTTCTCGCCAGGCGAGCAGGGTTTGATAGCCGCCTACCCGCTAGGCTGTCATGCTGTGCCAGGCCGCTTCGTGGGCCTACAACTTACGCGACGGAGATGGTACCCTGATGCAAAGTACACCGACAGCCATAGAGTCCAAGTCCTTGACGTGTAAACAGCCGTTACAACAAGGAGCAGAAGAGCCCTGTAAACAATGCAAGCAAATAAGAATAGATGTAAAGAAGCATTTCGACACAAAAGAGCTCGTGGCTCAGTTGGCAGATTTTTGGTTGATTTTTTTTGGTTGTTTTTATTTTCCAACAGGTTTGGCTATCCGATCAATCTGATTTTGATTTGAAGGTTTCTTGTGCTGAGATACACGCCTGAAGCTGCGAATAGAACGATGTAGATGAAGTGAACAGATACAGGTTTGAACATTGGGAGTTAGAAAGTTCTTCGCGAGCTACGAAGAGAATAATTAGTCAATATAACATCCTCTAGTTAATATTTGTGTAATTTTCAAATAGTTATGTATAGAAGCACGGCACCACTCATACAATAAATCTGCCGAACTCTGAAAATTCACAACCTACACCACATGCAGCTTGTAAAAGGAACTAGGTAGATCCATACGCTACGTTGCACCGAGTGAATTTTGATAGAGTGCTCGGATGGCAAGAACAACCTCGATAGCGGATGTTATTTTCCATTTGCCGAAACATTATAAAACGGAAGGAAAACCGAAATTGTCACTAATTTAGAATTTGCAGGGAGCCTTTTCATAGCAATGGTGAATGATAAGAAGGTATCGGGAAATGTAAGTGTTAGCGTACTTCACGCTGGGGTACCCTCTTCGACGCACAAAGCCCTTCCACGTGGCGGCCTGGCGGGCAAGGCAAGCACGCCGCCACAGTGCACGCGGCACCCGCCAGCAAAGGGCGAAAGCACGCTCGCCGCCGCGGCGCCACCCACGGGCGCCTGGCGCAGGTGGGCTTAGCACGCCCACTTGTCCGCCAGCCTACCCGCGACGACTCGGCGATAACAGCGGGCGAGTACGCCTGCCGGCCAGTGTTTCGCCCACGCGTGGTGCCCGGCGAAGCGTGGGCGAGCACGCCGCCGCCCGGCACCTGGGCCCACGTGGGCGCCGGGCGGCAGTGGGCGAAAGCACGCCTGCCGCCGCACCCACCCACGCGGCGTTCGGCGGACGGGCGGCAGCACGCTCGCGGCCGTGTGCCGCCCCACGGGCGCCGGCGAAAGGTGTGGGCGAAGCGCCGCCGCCGGCGCCTGGGCCCACGTGGCGGCGGTTGGCGAACGCGGGCGAAAGACGCCCACCGCCAGTGCCGACCCACGGGCGCCCGCATGTAGCAGTGGCGAAAGCACGCCTGCCGCCACCCACCCACGTGGCGGCTTTGGCGGATGGGCGGCAGCACGCCCCGCCGTGCCCGTGTTGGGCCCACGGGCGCCGGCGAGCGTGGGCGAGGATGCCTGCTTCCGCCTGGGCGCAAGGCAAAAGGTGGTGCGAGGTAGCTTCACCTCGAAGTCTCCTTCCCTATCGCACCATGCCAGACGGCAGCTCCGGCCGTGTCGCCTATCAACCGCGAGGATTTTCAAGAACCAAATTTATTCTCCGACGCCTCACCTACCCACAAAGAGAGGTCACGCATCGTGGACTAAGCGAGGCCATGCATCGGCATTTAATGAGGCCGAGGAACGGGACAACACAGAAGGAGTAAAAAATGCATAAGGATCAAGATGATGACCCCCTTTACCTACCCTGCTAGCCCTACTATATAAGGGACTTCGTGCATGGGAAAGGGGGGACGAGTCGAGCAAGCAAGAGTTCTCGAAGAGAGCCTAAGGAAGAACTTGTAACTCCCAAGCTCAGACTGCACTAGTTTTAAACACTCTTTTAACAATCTAGCAGAAGTAAGGCTATTACCAGGCAAAGGGGCCTGAACTGGGTAAAATCTCTGTGTCATCCCTAGTTCATAGCCGCCGGAGTTCACTGCGTGGGAGTCTTTAGGGTTTCCTCTCGTTAGGGTTAGCCAGCCGCGAAGACGCCCTCCTATCGAACAAAACCCGGTCTGTAGATCATGGCCCTGTCAGGCGGAATACGCCGACAGTAAGATAATGGAGAGTTTTCCTTTTGCAAAAATGGTGATGCAATTTTTGGGTAACACAGGCCTTTTTTGCAAAAGGGTACGGCTGGGTCCAAAAGCAATTTTCCAAAACCGTGAGGATTTGTTTGCAAAGGGCTTAGTACAGACTCTGGTGCGAATTTGTATAACCACAGAGTCTTTTTTTTTTGCAAAAGAGGTTAGCATGAGTCCGAAAGTAATTCTCCAGAACCGTGAGGATATGTTTGCAGAAAGGCTCAGTTCGGACTCGCATGCGGATTTATGGAACCACGGGTCTTTTTGCAAAAGGGGCATGCTCGTGTTCGGACATAATTTTCTAGAATCACAAGGATTTCTTTGCAAAAGGGTTTGGTCTATACTTGAGTGTGAATATGCGGAACTATGAGGTTTTTTTGCAAAAGAGCCAACAAAGGGCCTACATGTAATTTCAGATTTTACAGGAGACTTTTTGTGGATTTGGTGATGTGGAGGGTTGGCTAACTAGGATTCTCTTCCGCTTTCTTCTTTACTAGATGGGTTTGTGCGCTACGCCGCGTCGAGAGGGATATGCCGGATTTCTGGAACTCCAGGGTTTCCGCGTACAATTGCGAAGGATCACATGTAAAATTGCTATAGGGTGCAGGACCTATTCGTAAATTCTTGGAACCCCTAGGGCCTAAAAGATTACAAAAAAAATTGGTGGAGGGCCCATTCGCAAATCTACAAAACTAGGGAGTCTTTTTGCAAAATAACTAATGAAAGGACCTATTCATAATTTCATTTTTTCTAGAGGTCTTTGCTAATGCGATGAAATGGCATGGCCGGTTGCTCTCCATGCCTATGAGCTTTGTATAAGTAAGATATAGCTAGACTTCCTAGAATACAAAAACTATTTGGCTATATAAAAATTACATCGTTAGATTTGTTGTTAAAAATACTTTCATAATATCTTAATTTGATTAGTCTATCTTAGTGTAAAGTTGTAAAAAGTAGGGACTGAAATCGCACCCTAGAGATAGTGAAAAAAAAATCAAGGAAAAAAGAAAGCTACCTGTGCTACTACTAGTGGTTGGTTTGTTTGAAAAGCAAAATGATACCGTGCAAATTAAATTAAGTAATTTTGGTAAAAATAAATTGACGACTATTGTGTTTTCACTTTACATAGCAGCATGTACGCGTCGTCTATTCGTCTAAGCAAATGAACAGATGTACGCAAGACACAAACAAAGTATAACATCCCATTTTTTGCATTTCATGGATTTACTATGCATTTTATATTTTTATGAATTTTCTGGAATTTATTTAAATTATTTGAAATTTATTTGAATTAAAACTTTTGTTAAAGTTATTTAAATATTTGAAGAGATTAAATAAATTTTTACTAAAAATATTTTATTTGAGTTTCAAATACACTAAAATATTTTCTAGAATTTTTTGGAAATTTTTTGGTATTGTTACTATTTTATTTCAGCTTTATCTATTTCTAGAATTGTTTTAATTGGAAAATATTTTAGAAAAATCCTGTGAACAGTTTTGGGCCAAATTCATGCGGACCCAGTAATAAGTCGCGTCGCCAACCCAAGCCAGCCCGCTCACTTGAAACCCTAGCCATTGACCAATCGATTTTGATCACGTGGTCATAATCGCGCCGCGTAGCCGAGTGTTGCAAGCCATCCGATCGGAACCACCCTAGTCGTCAGATGATTTCCGTGTGTTGTGCGCTAGGCCAACCACGTCATGCATCACTTTGTCACCGCTTGCATAGCTGCAGCCATCTGATCTGTAGCTAACACACCAGATCTCGCCGCTTAGATGTGGTGTTAGTTTGCTATGTGTTCTCATCGCCGCCATCAGTTGTGTGCCGTGTATCACAGATCGGATAGTGCCACGTGTTCTACCCCGTGTCTTGCCGTGTGTTGCTGCATGCGTAATCACCTACATTAGCCGTGCACAGCATAGTGGATTGGGTCCACAATGGACTAGGGGCTACTGTGGACTGAGTCCATGCACCGTGATGGCGTGTTGGCTTCTGATTGGTCCAAATCAGGTGCTGATGTTATGCTCATGCAATAAACCTATTTTTTAGTATATATTTAATTCACAATTTTTATTATTTAATATTTTCCAATTTTTTCAATTATCAAATATTTTGAGAGCCTGTTCTCCTTTATACGAGCTTCGATTGAGGTGATTCTAATTTATAAAAGTTTGTAAAATTAAGCTCTATTTAATGGTGAATTTTATTTAATTTTTATAGTTAATTTTGCTCTATATTTTTGATATTTATTGTTTATTTAATCGTTTCGCATAGACTTTGAAATACCTGAGGTGTTCATGAGCAAGGAGCCAACTCAAGAGCAAGGTCAAAAACAGGATCAAGAACTTTTAAAAGGTAAATTGTGCTTTCATCATATTGAGCCCATATTTTAAAAGTTATAGTGTTTTAAAGTATTGCATGCTACTTCAATAGATAACTGTTTCAATAATTTGGGATCAGTTATTTAACCTAATTGAACTTATGTCAACCTTGTCATTGGTATGCCATTATTCATTTGTCACCCTCATATGGTTCTTTATTAATTGGTGACTATTAATTCCTAATGTGAGATAGTTAGAACGTGAGTAGTTTACTTAGCCATGCAACGAGTTATTGATATCATTATATATATATATATATGCAAAGTTAATCTTGTTTAATGGAACATGGAACATATTTATAAAAAGGTGTGTTAGGTTGTTGATAACATGTAGTGCATGGTAATCAACTTGGGTGGTAAAATGATTTAGGCTGAGGCAAATGGCAAGAGTTATGATTTATGGTGGGTCAGTATGGCATTTGGACGATCGCATTGTTATTTTTGATAAATGAAATTGATAGTATGGATAAAGGTTATTGTGAGTTTTTTAGAAGTCTTGCTTTGATCAGTTAAGAACTTAACCTTGAAAGTATTTGAACTGAGTTAATCATACAATCACATGTCTAATATAGAACATACCTAACTAATTAATTTATAATGTCTAGATTTTGATACTGTCATGGTGGTGTGGGTTCCGGGTGCACAGGTAGACTCACATGGTGTAAGAGGGCAGCCCTGAGTATGGTAACCAGTACCATCTGTGTTGAAATCTCAGCGGGTAGTACTGGGTTTAAACAGAGTATTGTAAAAACTTTGTTATGATCACTCGCCTTTATGGTGATATGATTATATCTTATGGGTAAAGTGTATAATCTCTGCAGAGTGTCAAATCTATTCGAATAGCCATGCTCACGGTATTGAGCAATGCTCGGGAATTACAGTCAAAGGTTCGATTTTGATAAAATAAACTTGGTAACGGAGTTAGTATACCTATGGAAGTATGGAAATTTATTAAGGTTGTGAGTCAGTTTATTTAGGAAATAACTAAGGAATTTATTATTGTTATTATTTGTTTTACTGTCATTTCAATTTATTTATGCTATTCATTTGTAAATGCTACTTTTTTACGAAATAACTAATTCAACCATTTATTTGGAATAAGCCAAGCATACTATATTAGACTTGCATTCTGTACACAACTTGTTCAGTACTTTATGTATTCACCCCTTGCAACAACAAATTATCAGTTGGAGAAGAGTCTACACCGGCTTATGAGGAGTACCAGAAGGAGATGATCAACTAGGGTGCAAATCTTGTCAGTTGCCTGTGGTAAATTAAAGGGTCACTATGAATAATTTATTTCACTGTAGTTTTATTTATTTATTAGTCTAAATCCTATGTGGCATATCATGTAAGGTTGACCTTAAGGTCATTCAACTGATTATATTTAAATAGATAAAGTCTTTATTTATGTTTCAGTTGTGTACGATTGCGATATTTATCTATATTGAGACTGTGTGTACTAGCAAGATTCTGGACTAATGCAGAATATGCAAAGGGTCTAGAGTTGCATATTTGGATCCCAACAAAGGTGGTATCAGAGGCATATTGACTGTAGGTCATGCCCTAGTTAGACTGGTCGTTCTTAGGTGTGTCAAAACTATTTTGTAAAGTCAAAATTAACTTAAATGATCAATAAAATTCTTGACTTATC
This sequence comes from Guadua angustifolia, assembly GCA_036346375.1. Classification (NCBI taxonomy): domain Eukaryota; kingdom Viridiplantae; phylum Streptophyta; class Magnoliopsida; order Poales; family Poaceae; genus Guadua; species Guadua angustifolia. The sequence continues at coordinate 21,175,729 of CM070513.1, forward strand.
CCATCTTTCTCACTTCCTACTTTTGTTGATTTTTTCTATCTTTTTTTTTTGTTTTAAGTTGAGATCTCATAAGAGTTGTTTTCAGCAGATAAGGATGGAGAGTATCTATAATGAACACAAGGGAGGATATGAGGGATGGGAGAAAGGTGGTGGATGGAGAAAATAGCACGTGGCATTCCAGAAGGATGTGGATGTCCCTAAATCCGGTAGTTTGAGGTTACGCTCGAACAAGTCATACCCATTGGATGATACCTTCAGCAACCACATTGACCAATGCGGACGCTAAAAGATGGCAGGGCAAATCCAGTGACGAGCTTCAGCTATCGGATTGTGCGTTGGCCTGGCATGGACGATGGTGGGGAGGATGGCAGCAGGGTTTGAACTTTTGTTTTCAGTTCATATCTTGGAGGTGGGATGAAATATGAAATTTCGATGAAATCTCAGAATTTTGAATGAAATCCAGTCAAAATTCAAGAAGCAAACTAGAAATGTGGAATTTTAAAATGAAATTTCTAAAATTTTGGCCAAAATAACCAAAATATTGGTTGAAATTGTCGAAATCTTAGTAAAATTTAATCAAGTGAAAAATAGTCAAAACGATGTAGACAAAATTTTAAACTTTTTTGGATGGTCCTGACACAGTATTAATATTCCCATAAACATTTTAGATGATGATGAAGTCTAGGGAATTTTTAAAAATTATGAAAGTACTACTGTAATGATAAAAGGTTGACTGACAAATTTCAATCAAACGAAAAATGATGCAAACAATGTTAGAAAAATTTTTATGGTCTTCATGCATCAATAATATTCCCATAAAATTTTCTGATAATTATCAAGCCTAAAGAATTTTCTAAAATTCAGAAAGTTCTACTGAAAGATGACTAGCAAATTTCAACCAAATGAAAAATTGTTCAAATCATATTAGAAAATTTTGAAAATTTTTCTGGATAGTCCTGACGCAGCACTAATATTCCCATAAAATTTTTAGATGATGATCAAGCTTTGCGAAATGTTTAAAAATTGTGAAAGTGCTACTGTGTTGATAAAAACTTCATGATGTTGTATGTATTGCTTCCACAGATTTGGCTGAGCAACCAAAACAAGTTTACAATTTTTGAAATATTTAGAGAATGGTCCTGAGGCAATTCTTAAGATCTCCAAAAATTTTGGATTATGATCACACTCGAGCGAATTTATAAAATTTTGACACGGTTACTATCTCAATTGTGTTCATTCTGTTGTTGAATTTTTAATATAACAAATAAAGTTTAATTCTTTTGAAATTTTTTTGTATGATACTAGAATACTAAAGATAGTACCATAAAAAGTTTTATAGTATGATCATCCTTGTATAATTTTATAAAAATTTGACTGTGTTTCTGTTATTTTTATAAAATATCTTAGAAATTCGGTTTTTCAACAAATTTACATGGATGATGACAATCTTAAGAGTTCTTAAAAGTCAAAATCCGATCAAAATACACGAGATTTTGGTGAAATTTGCCAAAATTTTCAAAATTCCTACAGCAATTTGAAATTTTCAATTGTTTCATTCAGCTGGAATTTTAAATCTTGTCCCTGGCCAAAGTCCGAAATCTCAGATGAAATTTCTGAAATTTTGCTAGGATTTTGAACTATGTATGGCACTGGGAAAGCCTTGGATTGAATACGGAGGCGGCGTGATGCAATGGCCGGGTGCCACCGCTGAGAAACCGCGCTCGTGAGACATGGGGAGACGAAATCAATGGAATGAATTCTGAACTGCAAGATTTATATTGTTTCGGGGATAAGTTAGCTCAAGATTACATTACATCTCAATGCGATGGAAAAGAAGCGCCAATAAATTTGGGGATACCGTCAATTGGTTGGAATGAACAGTTTCTCTGTTATATCTCTGATTTTTTCCGTAACAAAAATGTATTTTTAGTAAAGCACAAAAAAAAAATGTAGGAAACAATAGCGACCACACATGTGCTTGGATTAGACAACGATGGGAAGTAGCGTGGTTGTTAGGTAGCTGTTTCCATCCTAGGACTGCTCAAGAAAATGATTAATGCTCAAAAGTTTGTCACGGTAGTTATTTTTTTTCTTTTTGTTGTTAATACATTATGTTCTAGTAGTGGTAGCTAGTAGCATATTTTGAGCTAGCTTGTGGTGTTGTCCATGCCTTAAAGCAATATCCATGATAGAAAAAGTTTTTCCTTGCCCTGAGACAATAAATTCAGAGAAATTTTACAGTGTAGTATATTTGTAGTATATAGTGTGCAGTAGATATCAGATTTAGCAACTGATTTGTTAAATATATTAATTCCTACTACTATACCACTATGGAACATATAAATAAATAATAACTAATCTGATCTATTGGATCGAAAAAATAACCAGTCTATATTGAATTTGGTGTAGCGTAAAAGAGCTCTAATTTGAGCTTTGATTTTTAGTCGCGGGTAAGTACGTAGCTAGGGTACAGATACACATACTAGGGGTGAAAACGGTCGGAAAACACTAAAACCATTTTTGTTTTCATATTTTTCTCGAAACGATATCGAATCGATAACTACGGAAACGAAAACGGCATCAAGAATTCAAAATATCGAAACGAAAATTGATACAAAATATATATCGGTAACGATCGAATCAAAAAGAGACCGTAACGTCGTAAGGACATGTACCACCAATTGACTTCAAAAATTCACACAAATAGTACATCCACATAGAAATTAGTAATTAATAAATATTCACAAATTTACGATGAACACACATCAAATTTTAGACTTGAATGACTACATTAGAGTTTTGTTTTTATGATATTTAAAAATATCTATGATTGGTTAAATCATGAAAATGGGTGAAGATTGTAGCCTCGTGATAAGCTTCGCATAGAGTCCAAAATCACCTAAATCGGAGTTCGAGTAAAAAGTTATAGGCGTTTTAGTGATCAAGGAGTGTGATTTGTGGGCTGGAATAATTCCGTATTACCGACGAATTTACCGATTTTTCCGGATACCGAAGGAAACGGTCGAACCGATCAAAACCGTTACAGTATCGCTTCGACAAAATTACCGATTCCGATTCGAAAATTACCGATACCGACACGTCCGGTTGAAAAATTTAAAACGGTTTTCAATTTCGGGAATTACCGATACCGTTTTCACCCCTAACACATACAGAGGCCTGATGCTTTTGATTGTAAGACGAGGAAGGTGTAGATGCCTTCTATTGGTGCAACCCATCTGTCAATTTGATCAACATATGATAATCCTATGGCTAAATGGACGTGTGTGAATGAAACAAATTTAGGAAAGGAAATGATGTGCTTTGTATACCAGCTCCGCAAGCAACATTTTTGGATCTTTGCATTCCTCACCAGCTTGTGGTTCATATCAAGATAAGTATATGCCAACGAGGTTTCCATTGGGTAGGGGTGGATATCGAGCCAGCTCGGCTCGACTTGACTCGACTCGGTAATTAAACTCGTTAAGATAATGAGCCAGCTCGACTAGACTTGTTATCTTAACGAGTTCGAAACTCAACTCGGCTTGACTCGTTAAAAACTCAAGTTGACTCGAGTTAGCTCGTTAAGTTCATTAGTAATGTGAGCAAGAGAGCATACATATTTGATTCATGAATGCATACTAACTCAAATTTGAAAGATTTGAACACCTCAATATAACAAATGTAGCATGTAGTGTGTGTGCATGTAGTCCAAATGTAGGATGCATATAAATTACAAAGCATTTGGAGATTTACTTCACTTTTCAGATTGAGGTTGGAGCATTATCACCAATTAGTCCAAATGTTAATAAGATTTGGAGTATGGATTCCAAATGGAGCCATCAAAAGCATGATGCTAGTAAGTCCAAATAACAACACTAAGTGTAAAGGGTTTACTCAAGTACAATAAAGTCCAAATAAAGACATGCCATGGCACAGCTTCAAGAAAGTCTAGAAACAAGCCATAGCACAGGTGCAATGAACAAAAGGGCTTGTTCAAGTACAGCCATTAACACACAAAAGAAAGTCCAGAAACTTGTAGAAACAAGTGATGAGATTCAAGACCACTCCATGGAAGAAGAGGCCGGAGTAGCGTTGAAACCGCTCCCACTAAGATGATCAAAACCAGGTCTACCACCAAAACCTGTAGGGTTAACAGAGCATAAAAACATGAGAGCAACAGAAGCAATGACATTTAGCAATTTCTACAGAAGCAAACCTTTTCTCTTGTCCAAACAATTCCTGACCTCTTCTTTTGATAGTTTATATAAATGGCATCTTAACCTCATACTAAGTTATTGTACTAATTTTCAAAAATAAAGTTCCTTTACAAAAAAAGACTGAGATTTCATTTCTAGTATCTATACAATTGAAGCCTAGCTAGCTCCTTGGCCGTCAGTTATGACTACTTATGTCCTTGAATTGACTAACTCCAGAATATTGCAAGCATCAGATGGCAAATCAAATATACACACTCAATGTGCTAATTAAGAAAGAACAGTAGTGTCAATTGTCATATGGACAAATTGTATTCAGAACCACTTCTTCATATAAACATGCAACCATGCAATGAACAAATATGTGATTTATGAACATGCAGAAGCACTTCTTCATATGAACATGCAGAAGCAAACTTTATTTTTTTTAAAGAAAAAGCAAACTTTGATGAGAATGAATTCATCTCACTTTTGGCAGACTAGCTACTTTCCACCAAGCTGTCAGGAAATGGTACCAATTCAACATCATCTTCATTGTCATCTTCCTGCAAATGAAAATGGCATTTAAGTTATACACAATATTTAACAAAGCTATATGAAAGATTGAAAGAAGATACCCATAACATTATCATTGGAGGTATATTGTCATTTTTTGGATCCTCGGATGAAGCTAGAAGCACATAATAATGCCTCAACCATTGATGGGCGTAGAGCATTACAATAATCATTAAGAACTCTACCTCCAATACTGAAAGTGGACTCTGACGAGACACTGGTAGCAGGTATAGTCAAGAATTTTTTTTGCCATCTTTGACACAATAGGGAACCTATGAGCATTCAACTTCTACCAATCAAGTAATACAAACTTTGAGTCCTCTAGAAGATGGTTTGGTTCATCTAAATAGATGAGCAATTCTAACTTAGATAGCTCCGTAGCTGTCTCACACAGAAAGGATTGAAACCCACTTGGCACTGTAGCTACTAAGGTCCTTGTTTGCAAACCTGAAGATGACTTAGCCCTTCCACTAGCAACCTTGCTATGGCGATGTTCGGCCTCATAAATGCCATATAGATCATACAACTCACATCTGACATCATTTTCCTCAATAAGAGCCTTACTCTCACTAAACATCATTTTAAAACAGTAACTAACAAATCTCATCTTAAACATAGGATTAAGAATAGTAGCAATAACCATAACATTGTTATTTTCCTCCCAATATTTATCAAACTTGTTTAACATGGCTTGTCCCATCTTATTCATATGCCCATCCCCAAAATTACATGCAGCTTCCAATGCAATCTTAATATTCATTATGTAAGGATAGAAAACATTTGTAGTGGGTATACAGATCCTGATAATACCTTAGTTACCTTAGCAAATGCGGTCAAGATTGGCTGAATTTTGCTATATAATGTTCAGTCTTGATGGGAAGGCTCCCACTTGTAATTCATATCAATATCACCATACTCAGTGAAAGCAGCCCTATAGGGAATGCAAGCATCAAACATTTTATATGTTGAACTCCACCTTGTGGACACATCTAGACACAACCCTGCTTCAATTTTCAGATTCATGGATTTACAAACTTCTAGGAATTTGTACATACGAGATGGTGACTTCTTAAGATATTTCACAGTTTCCCTGAGCTTGGCTATCCATGGTTGTAGTGGTTGAAGGCCATCATTCACTACCAAATTAACTATGTGAGCACAGCAGCAGACATGAAAGTAACTAGGAATAAAGCCTGATGTTTTCCTAGCAATGAACCTAGCCATCAAAGTCCTAGCAGAAACATCATTTGATGCAGCATTATCAAGAGCGATTGTTATGATCTTGTCTTCTATTTTCTATTCAGCTATACATTCAAACACTACTTGAGCTATGATATTCCCTGTATGTGGTGGATCTAACTCAATGAAGTTCAAAACACAGCATTGCATAATCCAATCAGAATCTATGTAGTGCGCCACTAAAGCCACGTAGCAAAGATTTTTGTTCGATGTTTATAAATCACATGTCAAACTAATACTCTCAACAGCCTTAAGACTCTTCCTAAGGAGTTCTTTTTCAGATTCATAAACCTTTATGTATTCACTTTGTATGGTCTTCCTACTAATGAACTTGTATGATGCATTCATATATCTCATCAAGACATTAAACTATGTGTTCTCTACCATCCAAAAAGGATATTCATGCACAATTATCATCTTAGCAATGAGCCTACGGGTTTCCTCATGATCATATTTAGTAGGAACAATTGTAAAAGATGAACCTAGCATGTTAGGATTATAGTTGAGTGTACCTTGAGCTAGCTGCCTTCCCTTCAAGTTCATGTAGAGTGTACACTTTGGCAAATGCCTATTTAAACTAGAAGTTTGTCCCCCTTAAGAGTAAGCAAACAGAACACCACAATATCTGCACTTGGCCTTCTCAACGGTCTTCCCTGGCTCCCTCTTCGACACAGCTTGGACCACCTTAAAATGCTTCCAACAGGCTGTATGCTTTCCTCTCACTTTCTTCGCACTCTTGGGAGACAATGGATTGTTTGTTTTCCTTTTCCCACCTAGAGCCAGAGTGTTCACCACTATCAGACACCCTATGTTGCTCAGTATGAAAAGGTTCACTCTCAGATATAACATCATTCATATCATACTCATCTTCCTCATATATAAATTCATCATTGTCCTACACATACAAAATAAAAGAGCAATATATGCTGTTTGAGATGATTATTTGATATGCTTGTGATAGAATAATAATAGTTTTGCTTGATGCAATGCGCTCGTGTGAGTGGTTACATGGATTGACTTTGAGTCAAGTCGTGGACTTGTGCTCGGATTTGTTTCTTGTTTATTCATGTGCAAGTGTTGCTCAAGGGTGAACGTAGTCGATGACGGGACCGGAACTAGGTTCATGGAGGAACTGAGATTCAGGACTAGGTTCAGGGAGGAATCGAAGTCTTGGTGGTCGAGGATGTCACGCGGGACGTTCGGGCTAGAGAACATGCACATGGAGGCTGGTTAGTCACATAATTACAGCATGTGGGCTGCACATACGTGCAAGAGCTGTATTTGGCCATGTTTGGGCTAGGTTGAGTTGTATACGGACTCTTTCCATGTTGGAAGTAGAGTTGTATTCAATCTCTTTATGTTTGCTCAATATAAATAGGGGCGTCTCCTGTTTATGTGAGCTAGGTTTTTAGGGTTTGTACTCTTTTGTTTTAGAGTACTGTATCCAGATAAATAAAATCCTTCTTGCAAATCCGAGCATCCTGTGCGTGAAGAAGAAAATCCTTGCAACTAGAAGTTTTTAGCGCTTGATCTTTATTCTATTGCGGTGTGAGGAAAAATCAAGGAAGTTTTTCTTTGTGGCTGTTCATCCCGTGCGGCACCTGGAAAGACTAGAAGAAGGCAACTAGAAGAATTTGAAGAGCTCTCAGCACCTTAAGTCGTTTTTAGTCCGGCGTAGATTGGAGCATCGACCGAAGTCACGAAGTTCATCATGGAGTTCAGTCTCTTGCAAAGGTATCATCTTGCAAAGATAATATCTCAAGATCCATAGGTTCGATCGAGTCGATTCTTCTTGGGTTAGCTTCAGAATTAAATCTAGTTTCTACTGTTAAAATTTCACATCAATCCAACGGTTGGATCTTTAGAAATTACTATTTTTGTGAACTAGTCGCCAGACTGCTCTCCGATGCGAAACGGTCACCCGATCGCTTCCTGCAATGCGGAAAGTGGTCACCCGATCGCTCTCGATTGCATGAACTGGTCTCCGACTATTCGCCGACTCGTGAACTAGTCTCACGATCGTCTGAACGACTCCGACGTCGCTGACTATGAACTGGTCTCCAACTATGAACAGGTCTCCAATCGAGTTTAAATTGGGTGTGTTAGAAAAATTTATCAAAATTTGATATTAGCTTCCGCACAATCATTCACCCCCCTTCTGATTGCTACGTTAGTATATTTCGATCCTACATTACCAAATGCTCGGGGGCTTGGGTAGAAGACCTTTACTTTATGATTTAGACCATACGCACAACAACCAGTAGAGCCAGTGGGGAAATGCCTTTTCAACTAGTCTATGGAGCAAAAGCCATGTTGCCTAGGGAAATTCACTTAGGTTCTACACAAACTAGTCTATATGAATAGGTCAATCAAGATGACTAGCTGTAATACCACCACTCGTTTTATTAATGTTTTTGGCCTGAATTGTTTTGTCTTCTTAATCCAAGGACATACTTTTCGTCGTGAGTTTGTAGTGTCCGTCTTTGGAGATGGTTGTTTTGTGGTCTCTAGAGGTTGCGCAGTTATTTTATCGCATTTCACCTCTTGGGCCTTAGGGGGGTGTTCTTTTGGGCCTTTCTTTATTTGAGGGGAGAGATAACCCGAACCTTATCCCTCCTTTTCTTGTGGTGGCTGCCCTGACTCCCTCTCCTGGCGCCTCCACTCCCTGGCGACTGCCATCCTGCGCCTTCCCTCTCCTGGCGCCTCCACTCCCTGGCGACTACCCTCCTACGCCTCCCCTCTCCTAGCGCCTTGCTCCCTGGCCGGCTGCAGCTCCTGGCCGTGCGCCTCCCGTGGGAGCTCCCCCAGTTGCCAGCTCCGGCCAGCAGCCGCCCCAGCTCCGGCAAGCCGCCGGCGAACTCCCTTTTTTGGCCGGCGAGCCGTCCCTCCCCTCCTGCGGCAACATCTCTTCCTTCCTCCTCCTCCTCCAAGGAGACCTAGAGAGGTAAAAATTTCTTCTTGGAGGTGCTCTAATGGGGGTATTTCCTGGTTAGGAAGGTTCTAGGGTTCCTAGATCTGAAAGTTTTGGGGGAAAAGTGATTCTATTTGGAGGGAAATCCTATTCTCGTTCGGGCTGTGCGCTGGCAGTGCGTTGGAGCTTCGATTTGAGGATGTTATAAGCATTTCCTGGGGGTCCGGATGTTTTGAAAGTTGTAGATAATCGAATGACCTTTCAATACAGACCAAAATCACTAAATTTCGTCCAGCCGTTTGAAAGTTATGCTTTTTTTACCAAGCACTATCCAATCTGTGTCGCGATTGGAGCAGTCTGCGTTCAACTGCGGATTAGAGGAACCTAGAGGCCGAATCATGCTTTTCGTATACTTAGGAAAAGGTGGGAAATTTCCTTCCGTTCAAGAAAATGTACTCTTTTATTTAATTTGGAGTTGTATAGCCCAAGTTATAGCCTGTTGAAGTGTGCTGTCCCGAGTGGCAGATTTCAGGATTTCGGAGTTCAGGGCGATCCGTAGGTTCGATGCCGTTTTGTTTTGGGTTGCTTGCTGTAGTAGCATGTTTTTGAGTGGAGATCATTCTACTGCAGGTGGTGTGAACCAGGGAGTGGCATCGACCTCCCGTCTTAACGCCCCGTGAGCGTTAAAGGCAAGTACATCACTTGTTTGTTTGATATGTGTGTTGATTGATGAAACGTGTGCCTTGCTAATATGACACATTGCTACTTCTTATAACCCAAGATGATGCTACTAGTATGAATAGGCTAATTGATTCATGGAGTTATGAGACTAGTTCAAAAATTTTGAATAGGGTAATTATATGGAAATCGATGAAAGTGTGACTATGTGAAAATGAAAGATGAGAATATGGTTATGAATGTTGAGAATGGCATTTGCATATGTACATTCATGAAATGCATCAAGCCAGGGCGGTGAGAAAGTCATATGGAATGTATGACTAATTCGGAGTGCTCGGGATCCTACCAGTAGTCCCATCCACTAGATGGATGGGAGCGGAGAAGTGTAGGACCGCTTATCGCAGTAGCAGGTAAGTCTCGCCTTGTGGTCTGTAACATCCCAATTTTTAGCCTTTTTAATTAATTAATATTATTTTATTGTCATTTATGAATTTTATGATTTTTCTGAATTTTATTGGATTTTCTGAGATTTATTTGAATTCTTTTGAATTAAAATACATTATCCTTTGTCAAGAAATAATTATAAAAAGATATTTGCAAAATAAAGTTTTTGTGAAAATATTTTATTTAAGTCCAAAATGTCCCAAAATATTTTCGACAATTTTATGGGAATTTTTAGAGTATTTCTAAAGCCTTAAATAAATCAAAACATTTAATCGGAATAATTAAAATAGGAAATTCGGGAAATATCAGTGAACAGTAACGGGCCGGCCCGGTTACTGTGTATATTTATGGAAACCCGAATTAATCCGATCGTCGGATGCCGATCGGACGGTCGCCGGTCATCGTTCCCGAATCAAGTTTCCAAAACCGCCGCCGCTTGCCGTCTCCGACACGGGAACCTAGGGTTTCCTTTTATGCGCGCATGCCGAGGCTATAAAAGCCGTGCCTCGCCTCCCGAGATTCCTCACCACCTTGCGCAGCCAGCAGCTCTAGTCTTCGCCTTTGAATCACCGCCGAAGCTGCTCGAGAGCTCGCCGAAGTTCTCCGTAGCGCCGCCGCTAGTTTTTCCGCTTTTCCGCCGTCATCAAGCCGTCGTTCGCCGCACGGGTTTCAGATTCGGAGTCACCAGTTCAAGCCGCGTCGAGGCCGTCACTCCTTCACGCCGGAGCTGCGCTGAAACGCCGTTCGGGGGGTCGTCTTCTTCCGCTCCGACGAAGCTACGCCGCCGGGTCTTCGTCCGTCGCTTGGGAGCTCAGGCCATCGGCTCTCCAACGGAAGCCGAGATCACACCGCGTCGGCTCGGTGAAACAGGAACCGCAAGGGTAAGCATGGACCGTTGATCGCAAGATCGACGGCCCATAATCAGCCGCGTCGCGCCGTACGGTTCGGGCGGGAAAAACCGGATTTTTCCATATAAAAATAATTCACTAAATTCGAAATTTCTAATTTCGTGGTATTTTCAGAATTTCCAAACTTCAAAACCTTATAACTTTCGTGATACTGAACTCAGATTGAGGTGATTCAAATTCCTAAAAATTTGTAAAATTGAGATCTTTCTAATGGTGGCTTTTATTTGAATTTTTGAATTTGTTTGCTCTTTGGTTTTGGTTTCTATTTGCTTTTCTCTCTCGATTCGCGTAGACGTTGAATTGTGCGAGGCTTCTAAGGATTTCTCACTCAGGAATTATTTTCAGACTAGGAGCAGGAGCTTAACAAAGGCAAGTTGTGCTTTGATCATGTTGCACCCATAAAGTAGATTGCATGCTATTTTGGTTTACTTTATCACTTGTTATTTCATAAGTACAAATGATTTTAACCTAGATTGGGATTTAGATATTATACCCTTTTGAATTACACCCTACCTTGTTAAATTGTATGCCATGATCCACTTGTCACCCTAGGTTGGTTAATTATAGTTGGTTAATAGAAAATCAACATGGATGGTTAGAACGAAATAGAAATTGCTTAGCCATGCCACGCCATCACATGCTCATGGAATATTGCTCAATAATCTTGACTAATGGAATATGGAACAATGATGATAACTTGTGGGCCATGTGTGGTCGCACAAAGAGATTGAGTTGTTGTGACATGAGTCACGCAACGATGTTGATTTGTGAAAAGCACGTGGTGCTTGGTAACCAACCGGAGGGTAATCACTTTAGATTGAAGCAAGTGGAAGGCGTGTGTGCGGGGTGGGCTCAAGTGGAGCCGAGGGTATGTGTATGTCTTGCTTTAATCAATCCTAAGGACTTAACCTTGCGAGCCTTTGACCTGAGTCAAACTTGCAGCCACACGTCTATTATGGGGCAGCCTAGCTGACTAATTTGCAAATGCTTAACTTAAGTGCTATCTTGGTGGTGTGAGTCCGGGTGCACGGGGGAAACTCACATGGCGCAAGAGGGGGGCCCTGTTGTGGCGGCGTAGCCTTTAGTGTTGAAACCTTAGCGGTAGCACGGGTTAAGAGGATGCATTGTAAAGGCTTTGTTATAATCATTCGTCTGTGTGGTGCATGGTTATATCGTATGGGTAAAGTGCATAACCTCTGCAGAGTGTACAATCTATTCGGATAGCCGTGCTCACGGTATTGAGCAATGCTCGGGAATTACAGTCAAGGGGTAGTTAATTAAAATGAACAACTGGATGGGATGGCGGGATGCCATGTGGATAATGGAACTTGATTTAGGATGGAGAACTTGGGTTTGATTTGAGAAACAATGGAATCTATTTACTTGTTATTATTTGTTTTACTGTCTCTTCAATCTATATATTGTTTATGTTTGAAAATGCTGCTTTACCGCTTATGAACCATAAGCCTTCCTTTGGAATAAGCCTGCATATAGTTATAATAGAAATGCATTCTGTGCACAACTTGTTGAGTACGTGTTGGTGTAATCACCCTTGCTTAACAACCAACAACAGTGGAGAAGTCATCGCCTGTGCTTGAGGAGGACTTTCAGGTGGACGCGAGTCACTAGGCCAAGCCTTGTCAGTCGCCTGTGGTGTACTGATGAGTCACTACGTCTTCTACGAATTTTCCGCTGCATTTGTTTTATTTCATCTTAGTCTTGCCCTATGAGGCCGAATAAATGTAAGTGATCATAAGATCATACACTAGTTATATTAAATAAATGAAGTCTTATTGTTATTATCGTTGTGTATGATGTGATGCTTACCGATGTTAAGCCGTGTGCACTAGCATTGATCCTAGGAATAGTGCGGCATACACGGTGGATCCGAATTGGTGAATTCGGGTCACTACAGAGGTGGTATCAGAGCATACTGACTGTAGGTCTTGGCCCTAGTTGGTAGAGTGTCCAAAACTATTTTCTAAAAAGAAAAACCTAAATTGGATTAATACAACACTCTTGACTCTTCTATTCTCTACTTCTTACCTTTGCTGAAATTACGATTTTCCGTTTTGAGAGTGGTGGACTTATCTATTTCTCTTTTGAATAGATGAGGACAAGCCAAACATACGGAGAGCGTGAGAGTGGTTATGCCGCGGAACTATGGAGAGTGCTCCAAGTACTGGGAGGTTTCACCAGGCCAATGTATTGAGGCAGGAATTGGATCGTCAACAAAGCCACAAGAGTAGTGTGCACACTTCTGATCTACGCCCGAGACAATGAAAAAGCAAGCCAACCTATCAACATCATCGTGAGGAGGAGCACGTTTGAGATCGGTATTCAGGAAGCCGCGCGTCGTGCCTTACGGAGGATCTGCCGCGACTACAGCCATGAGCTGGACAACACCGTGTTTCGACTCCACCCTACACAACGAGCTACCTGGCGCCGACGTGTTGCTCGAGAGGAGGATGCTACTACAGTGCATCTTGCACATTTGGCCGCAGCACAGGAGGGCCACGCCAAGGATACAGCTGAAGAACTCAAGATGGTATATGAAGCTCTCCGAGTCACCGAGAAGGAGTTGCACGATACCCAAGTTGCTTCTACCGCAAGGATTATGGAGCTTGAGGAGGCACTGCAGGAGCAGGAGGTACATCTAGCGGCAAGACACCAGGACCGGTTCACATTAGCTCCAACCCACCCACCAGCATACCCACCGGAGAGTTTCCGTGAAGGATGGACCGAGGAATGGGAATCTTAAGTTGAGACTCGAATGTTGAGTCGCGTCCATAAGATAGCATTACCAATTGTAATAGACGTTAAGGTTGAGTGTTTTAGTTTGGATTTTATTGTTTGCTGAGTGTGCAGTATGCGTTGCAAAGCTTTTAGGCTTATGTAAGCAACCATACCAAGTTATTCAATAAAATGATAAAGTTTGGGTTAAACCTGTTTTCCCCCGCTTTAGAGATTCTTATATCTCATCTGTGCTACTTCTACCCCCTCCTAACCTAAACAGATGGTGAATACTCGCGGCAACAATGGAGCTTCAGGAAGTGGTCTCCGCCGGAATGATCATGATGGTACACCACCGCAGCCAGCACCACCAGTGGATATGCAGAACTTGGGAGCTTTTTCGGTGGCACGCACTCAGCTTATGCGAGACGATGATGCAAAGAAATGCAGACCTGGCAGCCAAGCTGCGCAGAACGTGCAAAGAAGGCAACAATGGGCCACGTAACCACTCCAAGTTGGCTGATTTCATGAGAACTCGTCCTCCGACGTTCTCAGGCAATGTCAACCCATTGGAGGCCGATGATTGGTTGAGAACCATGGAGAAGAAGCTGCACATCACGCAATGTGAGGGCAATGAGAGGGTGTTGTATGCTTCGCACCAGTTGGAAGGAACCGCTGCAGAATGGTGGGAGAACTACTGCGCAGCGCATGAAGCCCAGCAGGAAATCACATGGGAGGAATTTTCAACTGCTTTTCGCCAGTATCATGTGCCAGAAGGAATGATGGATCTTAAGAAGGAAGAGTTTAGGGCGTTGAAGCAAGGAGGCCAGTCAGTGGCTGAGTATCTGAATAAGTTTACTCAATTGGCACGCTATGCACCTGAGGATGTGGCTACAGACAAGGCTAGACAGACCCGCTTCGAAAGGATCGAACTTAGATCGCAGGGGGATTGATCACCCACACCTTCCCTGACTTTCAGGAGTTGGTCAATAAGGCTTTGATCCTTGAGGATAAGCGCAAGGAGTTGGGTGAGGACCGCAAGCGCAGGATGGCTAGTCAGGCAGGGCGGTCGAATCATCTCAGGTTGAGGATGACACCTCAGCAGTTTGCCAGGATTCAGCCCCAGTTGTCAAGCAGAGCACCAGTTCCAACCCCGCATCCCGCTAGTCAGAATTTTCAGACTCCAGCACCAATGGGCAATGCAGTTTCTGGAAGTCAACAACCTGATACTAGAAGATGCTTTTCATGCCATGAGCCTGGGCATTTTGCCAACAAGTGCCCGAAGAAGGGAGGAATTACACCAGTCCGCTTCAACTTGAGCAGCACCCTAGCTAAGACCCCAGTGGCAGGAGGAAATCGAGTGCCAACGCAGTCGGGAGCGTCGCCTCAGACGACAGTGCGTGGAAGGATCAACCACATCACTGCTAATGGAGCTCAGGAGGCATCGGATGTCGTACTGGGTAAGTTCCTAGTTAACTCAAGACGGCTCTGCTTTATTTGACTCGAGCTCAGCATTCGCTTGTTTCTGAGTTTTGCATTGAAGAATGGATTCGCCATTAAGAATCTTAAATGTGTGCTTCTAGTACAAACCCCAGGATCGGAACTTCAATCTAACCTTGGGTGTTTAGGAGTTAAGTTGCTCATGAATGGGATAGAGTTCCTAGCGAATCTCATCTTGTTAGATACCCAAACCTTAGATGTTATCTTAGGGATGGATTGGCTGTCAAAACACAAGGCTGTTTTAGATTGTGGCCAAAGGATGGTGACCTTAGAAAACCCTAATGGTGAAAAGGTGTAAGTGCATGCTACCGCAATCCGTGAAGGACAGTTGATGATCAACAGTATGAAGGTGGTTAATTTGGAGGATGTACCAGTGTTTAGAGATTACCCGGAGGTATTTCCTGAGGATTTACCCGGCATGCCACCGGATCGGGATATTGAGTTTGTTATTGAATTGGTGCCGGGAACAGCACCGATAGCAAAAAGACCATATAGGATGCCAACCGATGAGTTAGTTGAGATGAAGAAGCAAATTGAGGAATTGCTAGAGAAGGGTTTCATTCGGCCAAGTTCTTCCCCGTGGGGAGCGCCCATTTTGTTTGTCAGGAAGAAGGATGGAAGTTTAAGGATGTGCATTGATTATCGTTGCACTTAATGAAGTGACAATCAAGAATAAGTACCCTTTGCCAAGGATTGATGACTTGTTTGATCAGTTGAAGGGAGCAGCAGTTTTCTCCAAGATAGATCTTCGATCAGGTTATCATCAGTTGAGGATTAAAGCGGAGGACATTCCGAAGACCGCATTTTCAACCCATTATGGACATTATGAGTTTACAGTCATGTCATTTGGGTTAACCAATGCCCCAGCTTATTTCATGAACCTCATGAACAAGGTGTTCATGGAATATTTGGATACGTTTGTAGTAGTCTTTATCGATGATATCCTTGTGTATTCCAAGACGGAAGAAGAACATGACAAGCATTTGAGATTGGTTTTGGAAAGGTTGCGTGATCAGCAATTATATGCCAAGTTCAGCAAGTGTGACTTTTGGAAGGAGAAGGTGGAATTCCTTGGCCATGTAATGATTGCTAAAGGAATTGCCGAGATCCAAGTAAAGTAGAAGTCAGAATGAATTGGGAGCAACCAAGACACCACACAGATCCGTAGTTTTCGGGAATGGCGGATATTATCGCCGATTCATTGAAGGATTTTCGACGATTGCGAGACCTCTACGCAATTGTTGAAAAATGAGAAGAAGTTTGCATGGACGCTCGAAAGCGAGAATAGTTTTCAAGAGTTAAAGAAGAGATTAACATCCGCCCCTGTGTTAGTATTACCGGATGTGTAGAGTAGCTTTGATATTTATTGTGATGCCTCAAGACAGGGTCTTGGATGTGTATTGATGCAGAATGGCAAGGTGGTGGCCTACGCATCAAGATAGTTGAGGCCTCACGAGGGGAATTACCCAACACATGACTTGGAGCTAGCAGCCGTAGTGCATGCTTTAAAGATATGGCGTCATTATCTCATTGGAAATAGATGTGAGATATACACGGACCATAAGAGTTTGAAGTATATATTCACTCAGTCGGATCTTAACATGAGGCAGAGGAGATGGTTGGAATTGATAAAGGATTATAATGTTGGAATCCATTATCATCCTGGAAAAGCTAATGTGGTGGCCGACGCTTTGAGTCGAAAGGGTCATAACGTGAATTCATTGGTGGTAAGCAAGCGGTGGGAGTTGTGCGAAGAATTTCAGAAGTTGGGATTGGAAGTTGTGCCGCAAGGATTTATTGCTGCTTTGGAAGTGAAGCCAACCTTGGAGGATCAAATCAGGAATAAGCAGAGTAAGGATGAGAAGATCAGCAGGATCAAATCCAAAAAGGATGAAGGGTTAGCTGAGGATTTCTCGGTAGATGAGCAAGGAACCCTGTGGTTCAAGGGACGGATTTGTGTGCCAAATGAGAGAGAACTCAAGCAGTTGATTCTTGAGGAGGCTCACGATTCCAAGTATTCTATTCATCCTAGAAGTGCTAAGATGTATCAGGACCTTAAAGGGAGATTTTGGTGGCCTAACATGAAGCGTGAAGTAGCGGAGCATGTAGCATTGTGTGATGTATGCCAGAGGGTAAAAGCGATGCACCAGAAGCCCGCTGGATTGTTGCAGCCATTGAAGATTCCGGAATGGAAATGGGAGGAGATTGGAATGGATTTTATCACAGGATTGCCCAAGACTCAAAGAGGATTTGACTCTATATGGGTGATCATTGACCGGTTAACTAAAGTCGCTCACTTCATCCCGGTGAAGACGATTTATTCAGGAGATAAACTGGCAGAATTGTATATGTCAAGGATTGTATGCTTGCATGGTGTGCCCAAGAAGATCGTGTCGGATCGAGGTACCCAATTTACCTCAAGATTTTGGGATAAGCTGCATGAAGCGATGGGCACTCGCTTGAATTTTAGCACTGCATATCATCCGCAGACAGATGGTCAGACCGAGAGGGTTAATCAGATTTTGGAGGATATGTTGAGAGCATGTGCGATATCATATAGTACCTTTTGAGATAAATGTTTGCCATATGCGGAGTTCAGTTATAACAATAGTTATCAGGCCAGCTTGCAAATGTCACCATATGAAGCTTTATATGGGCGAGCCTGTCGTACTCCGTTAAATTGGAATGAGACAGGAGAGCGTTCGGTGTTTGGACCTGAGATTCTTAGGGAGGCTGAAGAGCAAGTTGCCATGATCAGGGAGAGATTGAAGACAGCACAGTCAAGGCAAAAGAGTTATGCTGATAATCGCCGTCGTGACTTAAGTTTTGAGCCCAATGATTATGTGTACCTTAGGGTTACTCCCCTTAAAGGTGTTAAGAGGTTCAATATCAAAGGGAAGCTTGCACCTATGTTTGTTGGACCATTCAAGATATTGAGCCGTCGAGGAGAGGTTGCTTATCAGTTGGAATTGCCCGAGTCGTTGGCAGGTGTACATGATGTGTTCCATGTGTCACAGCTCAAGAAATGTCTTCGAGTGCCAGCTGAGCAGACACCATTGGAGGCTATTGAGTTACAAGAAGATCTGACCTACAAGGAGCACCCAGTCAAGATTTTGGATGTGATGGAGCGTAGAACCAGGAACAAGTCCACTCATTTTTGCAGAGTTCAAGGGAGTAACCATTCAGAAAACGAAGCAACTTGGGAGCGTGAAGATGACCTGAAGGCAGAATTCCTGAACCTATTCTCTAGTCAGCCCTAATCTCGGGGTCGAGATTCTGTTAAGGGGGAGAGGTTTGTAACATCCCAATTTTTAGCCTTTTTAATTAATTAATATTATTTTATTGCCATTTATGAATTTTATGATTTTTCTGAATTTTATTGGATTTTCTGAGATTTATTTGAATTCTTTTGAATTAAAATACATTATCCTTTGTCAAGAAATAATTATAAAAAGATATTTGCAAAATAAAGTTTTTGTGAAAATATTTTATTTAAGTCCAGAATGTCCAAAAATATTTTTGAGAATTTTATGGGATTTTTAGAGTATTTCTAAAGCCTTAAATAAATCAAAACATTTAATCGAATAATTAAAATAGGAAATTCGGAAATATCGGTGAACGAAGAACGGCCGTCCGTTATTCGTCGTATATTTATGGAAACGAATTAATCCGATCGTCGGATGCTGATCGGACGGTCACCGGTCATCGCTCGAATCAAGTTTCCAAAATCGCCCGCTTGCCGCCTCCGACACGGAACCTAGGGTTTTTTATGCACGCATGCCGAGGTTATAAAAGCCGTGCCTCGCCTCCCGAGATTCTCACCACCTTGCGCAGCCAGCAGCTCTAGTCTTCGCCTTTGAATCGCCAAGCCGCCGAGAGCTCGCCGGTTCTCCGTGAAGCGCCGCCGCTAGTTTTTTCCGCTTTTCGCCGTCATCAAGCCGCTGTCACGCACGGGTTTCAGATTCGAGTCACTAGTTCAAGCCGCGCCGAGGCCGCCACCTTCACGCCGAGCTGCGCCAAATGCCGTTCGGGGTCGTCTTCTTCCGCCCGACGGTTACGCCGCGGGTCTTCGTCCGCCGCTTAGGAGCTCAGGCCATCGGATCTCCAACGGAGCGCCAGGATCACGCCGCGTCGGCTCGGGTGAACAGGGAACCGCAAGGGTAAGCATGGACCGTTGATCGCAAGATCGACGGCCCATAATCAGCCGCGCGCCGTCAGACGGTTCAAGGGGAAAACCGGATTTTTCCATATAAAAATAATTCACTAAATTCGAAATTTCTAATTTCAGGGTATTTTTAGGAATTTTCAAACTTCAAAACCTTATAACTTTCGCATACGAACTCGGATTGAGGTGATTCAAATTCCTAAAAATTTGTAAAATTGAGATCTTTCTAATGGTGGCTTTTATTTGAATTTTTTAATTTGTTTGCTCTTTGGTTTTGGTTTTTATTTGCTTTTCTCTCTCGATTCGCGTAGACGTTGAATTGTGCGAGGTTTCGGAAGGGGATTTGTCAGCTCAGGAATTATTTCTAGACCAGGAGCAGGAGCTTAACGAAGGCAAGTTGTGCTTTGATCATGTTGCACCCATAAAGTAGATTGCATGCTATTTTGGTTTACTTTATCACTTGTTATTTCATAAGTACAAATGATTTTAACCTAGATTGGGATTTAGATATTATACCCTTTTGAATTACACCCTACCTTGTTAAATTGTATGCCATGATCCACTTGTCACCCTAGGTTGGTTAATTATAGTTGGTTAATAGAAAATCAACATGGATGGTTAGAACGAAATAGAAATTGCTTAGCCATGCCACGTCATCACATGCTCATGGAATATTGCTTAATAATCTTGACTAATGGAATATGGAACAATGATGATAACTTGTGGGCCATGTGTGGTCGCACAAAGAGATTGAGTTGTTGTGACGGCGGAGTCACGCAACGATGTTGATTTATGAAAAGCACGTGGTGCTTGGTAACCAACCGGGAGGGTAATCACTTTAGATTGAAGCAAGTGGAAGGGCAGGTGTGCGGTGGTGGGCTTCAATGGAGCCGAGGGTATGTGTATGTCTTGCTTTAATCAATCCTAAGGACTTAACCTTGCGAGCCTTTGACTGAGTCAAACTTGCGACCACATCGCTCATATGGGGCACCTAGTGACTAATTTGCAAATGCTTAACTTAAGTGCTATCTTGGTGGTGTGAGTCCGGTGCACGGGGAAACTCACATGGCGCAAGATGGGGGCCCTATTGTGGCGGCGTAGTCTTCAGTTGTTGAAACCTTAGCGGTAGCACCGGGTTAAGAGGATGCATTGTAAAGGCTTTGTTATAATCATTCGCTTTGTGTGGTGCATGGTTATATCGTGTGGGTAAAGTGCATAACCTCTGCAGAGTGTACAATCTATTCGGATAGTCGTGCTCACGGTATTGAGCAATGCTCGGGAATTACAGTCAAGGGGTAGTTAATTAAAATGAACAACTGGATGGGATGGCGGGATGCCATGTGGATAATGGAACTTGATTTAGGATGGAGAACTTGGGTTTGATTTGAGAAACAATGGAATCTATTTACTTGTTATTATTTGTTTTACTGTCTTTTCAATCTATATATTGTTTATGTTTGAAAATGCTGCTTTACTGCTTATGAACCATAAGCCTTCCTTTGGAATAAGCCTGCATATAGTTATAATAGAAATGCATTCTGTGCACAACTTGTTGAGTACGTGTTGGTGTACTCACCCTTGCTTAACAACCAACAACAGTGGAGGAGTCATCGCCTGTGCTTGAGGAGGACTTTCAGGTGGACGCGAGTCACTAGGCCAAGCCTTGTCAGTCGCCTGTGGTGTACTGATGAGTCACTACGTCTTCTACGAATTTTCCGCTGCATTTGTTTTATTTCATCTTAGTCTTGCCCTATGAGGCCGAATAAATGTAAGTGATCATAAGATCATACACTAGTTATATTAAATAAATGAAGTCTTATTGTTATTATCGTTGTGTATGATGTGATGCTTACCGATGTTAAGCCGTGTGCACTAGCATTGATCCTAGGAATAGTGCGGCATACACGGTGGATCCGAATTGGTGAATTCGGGTCACTACATAGGCCCCTTCCACGGGATGGATGGGTTTGAGGGCACGCATCGACGGGTGGTGCTCGGCAATACCGGTATGTGCTAAGTAAAGAGAAGAGACATTCATGAGCATACATGATGCATCATATGTATGAATATTGAGAATGAGATGAAATGAGGCATTCATGAGCATGCATGATGCATCATATGTATGAAGATTGAGAATGAGATGAAATGAGGCATTCATGAGCATGCATGATGCATCATATGTATGAAGATTGAGAATGAGATGAAATGAGGCATTCATGAGCATAATGCATCATATGGTTGATAAATTGTGAATGAGATGAGATATTCTTGAGCTTGCATATTGAATCATGTGGATGAATTATGTGTGTGTTATGTTCTATGATGAGCTTTGGGTGTTATATGGAAATGTGAGGAGTTGGGATGGAGTCGTGGACTTATCCAAAAAGGTTTAATGAGGTATGTATGTGAGATACGCAACGAGGTAAATGTATTGATATACTTTGTTTCATGTATTGGTTGATTCATATGAGAGTTTTAATCTTGTTGTTGGTTCGAATGTGTTAGTTGGTTAATTATGTTGATTTGATGCACTTTGCTGAGTTTTCGAACTCACGCTTGTTTGTCATTTGATATTTTAGGTACCTTGAAGTTGTCGTGCCGGGATGGGTGTAGAGACATAATCACGACTTCGGTCACCTTCAACCCACCTAAAATGAATATTGTGTCTGGTCTTAACTAGTGTTGTAATTATGTTATTCGTTGTTGCGGAATTGTTATTTATCAGTTGGTTGTGTGATAATTCCTTTAGGCCTCTGCTAGTATTTGTCATCTTGGATGACTAGTATTGTGATTATCTTATAACTGTTGTTTATTTGACTGCTGAGTGGATGACCTCTACTTCTAGAGAGGTCATGCCGAAATTTCTAGCTAATTCGTTAAGCTTTTTAATTGCTTTAAAATTGTCCTCGCTAGCGTTATTAGAGGTCTTGGTAGCACTTGCGGTGTGGTTGGCGCCGTGGTGTTACAGATGATGCCGAAAATTTTTAGTGAGTTTGGTTGTCGGTAGCATTCGAGGCTCAATGTGGAGCCGGGGTGTTACAGTTGGTATCAGAGCGGGTTTCAAGTCCGTGGTGCTTGAACTTAGTGAAATATCGTAGGGTCAACTAAAATTGTGATTTGGGGTAACCTAGAAACTTGGCTTAGGTTCATACTTAAAATTTTGCTATAGGATAGCAATAATAAAATTTGATATAGAATGGCTAACTAATTTAAAACTTGACACACTCTGTTGCATAGTAGGTGAGGGTGTGGGTATCGTTGCTTTACGCTTAAATATTGTATTTAAGCTTTGATGTTGATTCCTATATTTGATAATGTACATTGCTATGTTTATGAAAGGAATGAATTGAGTTGTTCTTGTCATTGTGATTAAGTGAGGTGTGGTGCCGAAGGGTTTCGTTCACCTTCTTTTGTTGTGGTGTGGCCCTGGTAGAGGCCGTGGTGGTTGGGTAAAGCCACAATCGGAAGTTTGGAGTCTCTCGTTGGTCTGAGTTGTCGCCTTTTTGCGATAAAGTTTAGAGAGTGGATAGAAGTTGCGGTTTCTTTTGGCTCCATTGGTTGGAGTCAAATAGCAAGGTTTAGTGATGAATCTTTCGGATTTCTTTTACTGTTCTGACGATCGGTTTTGGTTGGCTTCCTTGGTCTTAGTTGGTTAAAATCGAAGGAAAAGTGTTTGGTATGGGATTTTCGTTGATTGTTCCTCAGCGATTCTTGGTTTTGCCTTCTTTGGTTGACGATAAGGAAGAAGAGTTTAGTGTTGCGCCTCTTTTGTTCACCATTTCGGCTTTGACGCCCGGTTTTGTTGGTTGCCTTACGGAGAAATTTATCAACTTATCTCTGTGTTTGTCCTTCTCCTAGGTTAAGCAAGAGTTATTGTTGTGTTATGCCAAATCTAGATGTGAGGGATGGGGTTCCGTGTGTTTACAAGAGTAAGGGGTATTTGATCTCGTCGTTTTTTTTTGCTTGGGAAGCCATCTTTGAAAGACCCTCTTCTTTCGGGGAAGTTTGGAGTTTGGTGCTTAATTGGAAGAGCTTTTGCTACCAGAGTCTCGGAATTTGGGAGTTGAGCTCTCTTGCAAATTCTGTTGGGTTTTGTTTTTCTTTTTTTTTCTGGAAAAGAGAAATTGATTATCGGTGCTTGTTCTTGTTCAAGAGCTGAGGTTATCTTTAAAGATTGGGGGTTGTATCCTGTTTGTCAAGGGTAGGTGACCCGTGAGGGTTGTGTAGAAATATGATGTCTATGTTGTGTAGTTAGATCATCGAAATAAACTCCCAATTTGGTTTGAGCGAGGTTGATGGTTGTTTGAAGACAACTTAAAAGTATTATGTTAATAAAGGACAATTAAAGGAAATGATAATTGACCTAAAGTGAAGGTTGATTAGTATTGTACGCCAAGTGTTGCGAGTCATGGGAGTAATTGGAAATTCGAGATTTTGTAAGAATTGATCCCGCTTGTGAGGATCTAGAATTTTCTGCTTGGCGATTTATTGATCGCGGAGTGGTGATGTAAAGCACCGTTGTATGATGGTGCGGAGGCATGATGAATGTTGGCTTTTGTTGCTTAGGGGTCAATTAAATTGTGAACTGACCAAAATGACTTAATTAGGGTGAAATCAAAGAATGGGAGTATGCGGGGAGACTGTACGAAAGGTTGAGTTTGTCCTTGGCACATGCTTGTCTTTGGTCCGTGATTGAAATGTGATCAGTGGAGTTTGCGTCGAGCGAGTAGAAGTGTTTATTGATGGAGCGAGCTAGGGGTTAGTGAATTGGTGATTTAAGGGTTGTACGAAAAGTAAGTGTTGAAAAGATATATTTTAGGACTGGAATAGACAATTGTATAGGTAATGGATCGTATTATGCTGAAGTAATAGATAAGCTATTTGTGTTGAGAAAGTGAGAACGTGGTTCTCCTTGTTAATTATTATGAGATGGGTCTAGATTATGGTTTGATGATTATGTGGCCAGTTACGGTTATATGACTAAGAAGAGGAAATTAAGAGAAGATCCGGTTTTGTAAGTCCTGTTCAAAGGTGTTGGACTTTTCAGGATTTGATGAGGGCAAGATCCTGAATGGTTAAGAGATTGGAATGCTAGAAATGGTGGGAATCGGGTGGAACCTTCTTTGAGAGATTTGCGGCTTCAATTGATTGTATGATTCGTTGGGAGTGTATGCCTTTTGTTGAAACGTTCTCGTGAGTGGGCAATAGAACTCCCTTGATTAAGTTGCATTTTTGGGTCATGTTGTGGACTTGGCTTTGATGGTCGAAAATGAGGATGAAAGAGTAGTCTTGGAAGTAATCGATTGATGGATTCCGGAATGTGTATGCTTTTGAACCATGCCAATCTGTGGCTTTGGCTAATTTATTTAGCTTATGTTATGAGTATGGACTTTCACCCAAAAGTATATGAGTGGATCGCGTTCTTTCGCATTCAAATTGAATCATCTTTGGGAACAATATTTAAGAGAAGCAAATGGACATAGTGGGTTGTGTTGGAAACCCTTGAGTTAAGTACTTAATTGGTAACTTTATTATGTCTAGAGTTGGTTTTAATTGGAAAAATGAGTGTGGAGTTTGCGAGTGCTTCGAAAGGTGGATCTTATGAATGTTTCATAAGTGCTTTTGTGGTGAAGTGTTTTCTTTGGGGAACGAGTTTCCTTTCTCTTTGAGAGAATTTGTGGCGGTTGTGGGTGCAGATGTTGACATGGGAATTGGTTTTCTCTTCCAAAATGTTGATTTTGGTAAAGTGGGATGTTTTGCTTTGGTAAAAGCAAGATGATCTTCTTTGGATTAGTGTGTTGTGTTGCTTTTTAATCGAGAGATTCTTCGATGTGAAGCTTCCCACCTTAGGGCTCAAGGTTAGGGAAATGGTTTATGTTGTTAAGAGAATGGAGTTCTCTTCGATTTTGTGGCTGCTTTTGATTAAGATTGTGTGAAGTTTCTCTTTTTAGTTGAGTCTACTCTTGTTGCATATTTTATTGCATTGATTTCAAGTTGAGGAAAATGGTTCACTTTGTAAGAGAATCGAGATTCTCTTCGCTTTCTAGTGTGAGAAAAGAAAATGTTTAGCTGTGGATCCTTGCTTGAGTATATTTGAGAGTATGCTCGTTGCTTTAATTCTTTGGGCAAGACCATCACAGCAAAAGAACCAAGTATGAATTGGTTTTAATGGAGGGTCTAATGTGGTTTAGGTGTTGACCGTAATTGGATTCAGAGTGGAGAGTATTGAAGGGTGTTACCATGTTTTGATCCAAATCCTTTGTGGGAGGATCAATTGATTTTGTTGTCTCTCGGTCATGTGTGATTATTTTGTTGGTGGACTGTTTGGAATCGATCGACGAATGCCTTGGTCTAAATGTGTTGGAACCCTTTGTTTCCTGGGTTGGAATCAATTGTTTCAGTTATGAATTGTTTCTTTGAGTGGTTGTCTCCTTGGGCGAGAAAGGTACAAAAGAAGGTAGAGTATGATTTTGATACTGTGATGGAAATGGGATTGGTGCCGTGATGGGCGATTCATTTCGATAGTAAGGAATGACATTGACTCTTTTGCCCCAAGGGCAATCGTCTGCAAAAGATAAAGATTTGTGTTTTGTTTCCTAGAGGATTCCGTGTTAAATAGGTAGAAATAGTGATATGTTCGGAATTGGTTAGGAGCTTGTTGGAATAAAGAATTATGTGTGTGGCTCTTGGGTTAGAAAAGATTTTGTCGATGAGGTAATGATAAGTTTGGTTGAGGAACTTGTTAAATAAGTTGATAGGGTTCAAATTGTCAAAAAAAACCATGGGAGATTTAGATGGTTGATCTAACATTCGTCATATGGTTGGCGACGAGGAATTTTGGATGGCAAGTTAATCTTTTGAAGACTGCTTTGAAAAGCGATGTTTTTGAAATAGATTACGAAGTGGTATTGATGGACAAGTTGAATATGGATACAATCTTAACCTATTGCGCTTAATAAGTATCCTGAGGAAGAAAGAGTACTTAATCATAATTCGGTGTGATGATAATTTTTGGGACTACTCCAATTCATTGAATCATGCCACTCCATGGCCGTGGTTAATTATTGGCTCAAGATATGCGTACGGAATATACACTTAGCGTGTATGAATGGATTGTGCCTTTTTTAGCACTTGGACTTTGTTGTCTTTGAACTTGTTATCTAAAAGAAATGAATGAGTTAAGTTACTTGCTTCTTTTTATTGGAAAGAGAAGTGGATTGAATTTTTGAGTTCCTCTTGCGTGAGAATACCCGGATTTGTTGTTTCGGAAATTCTTGTTATGTATTTTGTCTCCGTTGTTCTTGTTGGTGTTCTTGTTGTGGTCAGAATTCGGGGTCAAATTCTGTTAAAGGGGGGAAGAGTGTAATGCCGCCACTCGTTTTATTAGTGTTTTTGGCCTGAATTGTTTTATCTTCTTAATCCAAGGACTTACTTTTCGCCGTGAGTTTGTAGTGTCCGTCTTTGGAGATGGTTGTTTTGTGGTCTCTAGAGGTTGCGTAGTTATTTTATCGCAGTTCACCTCTTGGCCCTTAGGGGGGGTGTTCTTTTGGGACTTTCTTTATTTGAGGGGAGAGATAACCCGAACCTTATCCCTCCGTTTCTTGTGGTGGCTGCCCTGACTCCCTCTCCTGGCGCCCACACTCGGGCGACCGCCTCCCACGCCTCCCTCTCCTAGCGCCTTGCTCCCCGCCACTGCAGCTCCTGGCGTCAGGCTCCCGTGGGAGCTCCCACCGCCACTTTGGCCAGCAGCCGCCTGGCTCCGGCTAGCCGCCGGTGAACTCCCCTTGGTCGGGCGAGCCGTCCCCCCCCCTCCTGTGGCAGCATCTCTTCCTTCCTCCTCCTCCTCCAAGGAGACCTAGAGAGGTAAAAATTTCTTCTTAGAGGTGCTCTAATGGGGGTATTTCCTGGTTAGGAAGGTTCTAGGGTTCCTAGATCTGAAATTTTTGGGGGAAAAGTGATTCTATTTGGAGGGAAATCCTAGTCTCGTTCAGGATGTGCGCTGGCAGTGCGTTGGAGCTTCGATTTGAGGATGTTATAAGCATTTCCTTGGGGTCTGGCTGTTTCGAAAGTTGTAGATAATCGAATCACCTTTCAATAGAGACTGAAATCACTAAATTTTGTTCTGCTGTTTGAAAGTTATACCCTTTTTACCGAACACTGTCCAATCTGTGTCGCGATTGGAGCTGTCTGCATTCAACTGCGGATTAGAGGAACCTAGAGGGCGAATCATGCTTTTCGTATACTTAGGAAAAGGTGGGAAATTTCCTGACGTTCGACAAAATATACTCGTTTACTTGATTTGGAGTTGTATAGCCCAAGTTATGGCCTGTTGAAGTGTGCTGTCCCGAGCGGTAGATTTCAGGTTTCGGAGTTCGGGGCGATCCGTATGTTCGATGCCGTTTTGTTTGGGTTGCTTGGTGTAGTAGCATGTTTTTGAGTGGAGATAATTCTATTTCAGGTGGTGTGAACCCGGGAGCGGCATCGACCTCCCATCTTAACGCCCCGTGAGCGTTAAAGGCAAGTGCATCACTTGTTTGTTTGATATGTGTGTTGATTGATGAAAGGTGTGCCTTGCTAATATGACACATTGCTACTTCTTATAATCCAAGATGTTGCTACTAGTATGAATAGGCTAAATTGATTCGTGGAGTTATGAGACTAGTTCAAAAATTGTGAATAGGGTAATTATATGGAAATCGATGAAAGTGTGACTATGTGAAAAAT
This sequence comes from Guadua angustifolia, assembly GCA_036346375.1. Lineage (NCBI taxonomy): Eukaryota > Viridiplantae > Streptophyta > Magnoliopsida > Poales > Poaceae > Guadua > Guadua angustifolia. Next base: position 21,203,800 of record CM070513.1, read on the forward strand.
GAAAGATGAGAATATGGTTATGAATGTTGAGAATGGCATTTGCATATGTGCATTCATGAAATGCATCGAGCCAGGGCGGTGAGAAAGTCATATGGATTGTATGACTAATCCGGAGTGCTCGGGATCTGTAACATCCCAAAATTTGAGTTTTGGTATGTTTAAAATTAAAAATGAACCATTCGTCTTTTTCTCGAATTAACCGAAGCTTAATTTGAATTTTCTAATAATTGAAAGACTTAATTAGATTAATCTAAGTATCAAATTAAAGGTTTCCAGTTTTTATTGGGTTCCTTGTGCTTCAAGGAATTTTTCTGCATTTTTGGAGATTTTTCTGAATTTATTTGCTATTTATTTGAATTTATTTACTTTTATTGGAATTTCTGGGATTTTTCTAAATTCGGAAATCATTTGATTTTCTTTTTTTTTTTCGGCCGAATTCAATTCCTCAACCCAACCTCAGAATCCCAGCCTACCGCCTCCTATTCCTTCCCAGCGCTAAAACCCTAAAACCCTCGCCGTCCGATCCAGATCCAACGCCTCCGCAAGGCCCACATCGCTTGAAGCCCGCCACACTAGAAACCCTAGCGCCAAGACGACCAACTTGGATTTCCATGCTGCTTCACGCCTCCGAGGCTATTTAAGCCGACGCCACACCGCCCGAGGTTCGCCTCTCGCCGACTTGCAGCCGCCTCTTCTCGCTGTCCCAAGACCTCGCCATCGAGGAGATCGAGCTCGCCAAGTATCACCGCCTCCGAGACCTTCCGCCGCTTTCTCCTCCCCGGTGGGTCTCCGCCGGATCGGTGGCACCATCGAGTCCGCCGCCGAACTCTCCCAGATCCGCGACTTCCTTCCGCCTCGATCACCGCCCATTCGCCGCACAGGTCGCCTTCCTCGGCTCCGAAGTGCACCGCCGCCGAAGTTCTTCGCGATCTCCGCCGTCCGACGTCTGCCGACGATCCAGATCGTCAAGCCTTCTCACCCGCCCCACGCTCTCACCATCCGATCGTCAACGGACGTGTCGGATCTCGCCACAGGGCAAATCCCACACCTGCTGCGCGTCAACAAGACTGCGGCCGCTGCGTCGCCCACCACCTTGGCCCTAATAGCCACATGGTCGCCACATGGGCGCCACGCCACCGGGTCTCGCCGGTCATCTTCTCATCGCCTTGGTAGATCCGGTCCACGGTGAGTCGTGTCACCGACGCAGGGCCCCACGCGTCGAGGAAAATCTTTTTCCTTTTTCTGATTTTTTTGAAAAACCGAAAATTCCAGCCAATCCAAGGCTGACACGTGTCACCCCATGGGATTTTCTCTGAATTAAATTTTCCAAGGCCCGCTTCTCCTCGTCCGAACTCCGATTAGAGTGATTCAAATTTCTAAATTTTTGTAAAATCAAGCTCTATATTCCAGAGCCATTTATTTTCAATTTTGACCTTGTTTTCTCCTCTGTTTTGTATTTATTTGGTTTCGTTGCTTTATTTTTCGGTAGACACGAATCCCGAAGGAGCGAACGGAGATTTCGAAGACCAAGACTCAGCAATTGAACAGCAAGGCAAGTTGTAGACCTTTGATCATATTGAACCCATGTTTGCAAAAGTACTTTGTTTTATACAATTGCATGCTATTTGTGTAACAATGCTAGTTTATGGGAGTAGCTATTTACCCGCTTTGAGTATGCCCGCTTGATTATTGGAATGCCATGTATCCATTGTTACCCTTAGGTTGGGACATTATTAGTTGGACATAATCATAGTACCAAAGATTGGGTTATCGTAGCTATGCTTAGCCATGCTTAGTTGTCCGATGGGATTCATATCACCGTGAGCTAATGTTAATCTTGACTTAATGAGATATTGAATTGTGGTCATGGACCATCTGTTGTAAAACTTGTTGTACCATGGCAGGATGCCATTGGTTTTGGGTTGAACAAAATGTTTCTGCAATTGATCGTGCAAGAAAGGGGTGCTGCTTGGCACATTGGGATGTGGTCGTCTTGCTCGAGACAATTTAAGGACTTAATTTTGTGCGCCATTGAACTGGCCTAACCATGCAACCACAAGTCCGTATGGGACGGACCTAGCTGATTAATTTGCAATGTCCAGACTTGAGTATTGCCATTGTTGGTGTGGGGTCCAAGATGGACGGGTAGACCCACATGGCTCAAGAGGGGCCCCGAGGGCTAAACCTTAGAGGGCAAGATCGGGTTAGACATGCATTGTAAAGGCTTTGTAGTGATCTCTCGCCGACACACCAAAGGAAGTGTGTTTTTAGCGCTTGGCATTAAGGGATGATCATGTCTTGTGGGTAAAGCCGCACAACCTCTCGCAGAGTGTAAACTATTCAATAGCCGTGTCCGCGGTCATGGACAAGCCCGGATTTCACACGGGTATAGAGTATTTTCTTGAAATGTGGAATGGTTGGGATGTGAACGGGAGTTCATCGTTGTTTTGTTGTCTCAAGCTATACCGTTGAGTTGTGTGGTTGATACTTGTTTCAATGATGTAGGGTGATGCCTCGTCATTCTGCTCATGTTGTCTACCATTGATTTACCAGTTATTTATTATTGTTTTATCAATCGCCTTCAATCTATTTATTGTATTTAAATTCAAGTTATCGCTTTTACGCAAATGAACCATATAACTATCATTTGTCAAGCCGCATGAATATATTGCATCATTTCCTCACGGCTTGTTGAGTACGCTTTTGTACTCATGGCTTTATGCCCCGTTGTTCAGCTTGTCGAGGAAGGACCGTAATGAGTATCAAGATGAGGAGTACTATGAAGACTACGCTGACTAGGAAGGCGCTTCCCAGCACGATTGCTCGTGGCATGTCGAATGGCCCAAGTTATTTTATTTCCGCCGCAATGCTTTATTTGTTTCTTAAGCCAAGAGGCATTGGTGTATGAACCTTGACTATAAGGTCGCTTTGTTTTATTCAATAATAATTTGCTTCTTTTTAGTTATTTCGATGTATGGAATGATATGTCATCTATGTTTCCACTGTGTGCACTAGCGTGATCCTGGACTAGTGATGTATACACAGAGGGTTTCGGATTTGCATATCCGTGTCCCGACAGAGATGGTATCAGAGCCATATCGACTGTAGGTCGCTTTCTTAGTTAGCATGGTCTTCAAATTTATTTTCTAAATCAAACCAACAAATTGGTATTCAATAGTTTGTCTCTTCTCATCTTATTCTTAGGATTCTCATTCTCTCCTTTGTCAAACATTGCTTTGAAATTTAAATTGATCTTATCCCATTAAACTTCTTGAAAGCCATGGATTTTCTCGCAAGGAACCAAATCAAGGGGACGATGATCAAGCCGTCAAGAGTATATCCGAGAAGACTACCATATAAGATAGGTTTGTGGTGCTCTATGGTGTTTGAGCATGACATTCTCTTTTGGTTTAGCTACGCTTAGTCTGCGTATACTAGGATTTTTGTTGCTTGTGTGTCGGTATGTTGTACACTTGCCTCCAAAGACGGTGTTACAACCGCATTTAAGTTGAAAGCTTTATTTGGTTCTTTATTTTGTAGCATTTTCGGCTATGTCGTTGGTTGACCTTTGTTCTTGGGTATTACCTTCTCCCCTAGATGACCTTACCACTTTCCTATTGCTTTTCCCTCTTACCTATTAAACCCTTGTGCTGCATCGCAGATGGTTGACACTCGTTCTAGAGCCGGTCGCAGTTCGCCAATGGATGCCAATGCTAATGCAGCGCCATACCACCCCGCCACCACCTCCTGTGAGTGACGGACCGAACTTGGGACATTTCTTGGCAGCTCAGACTCAAATTATGAATACAATGATGCGATTATGAACAATATGATGAATCAGCCAGAATCGATCTGCAGCTGTTCTAGCAAACTTGTTGAACCAACAAAATCAAGTCACATCGCCTTTTGTCGCCAAGACCTCCTCCTCGCCCTCGCCTCACCCAAGCTAGCGAAATTCATGAGGACTCGTCGCCTACCTTCTCCAACTCCTCGTAACCATTGGATGCAGATGATTGATTCGCCCATTGAAAAGAAGCTCGCTATTGCTCAAAGGCACGATCATGAGAAGGTTCTTTATGCCGCCCATCGCTTTGAAGGCACCGCCACGAATGGTGGGAGAACTACATGGCCGCCATGATGATCCTCAAACCATCACTTGGGCAGAGTTTTCAGCTGCTTTCCGCCACTCCCATATCCCTGATGGAAAGGTGGAGATGAAGAAGAATGAGTTCAGGGAGCTAAAGCAAGAAGGGATGTCAGTGAGTGAATATCTCAATAAGTTCACTCAGCTTGCTCGCTATGCCCCAGAGGATGTGGCCACAGATGATGCTCGCCAGAAAAGGTTCAAGCGTGGGCTCAACCCAGGTTTAAAGGTACAAGTGATTGGCAACGACTATGCAGATTTCCAGCACTTGGTAGACAAAGCTATGCTCATTGAGGAGTCCGTCGTGAGTTGGAAGAATCCCAAGAGGAAGATGATGCAACATGGAGCTCATCGAATCACCCGCAGAGAGCCAGTCCAATGCTCAACAACCGCTTCGTTTCACTACTCCTCCATCAAGATTCGAACACCGCCCCAAAGACTCACCCACTCTTTTTCAGCAACCCTAACATCAACGCCAACAAAGAATCCGCCTCAGAGGACCAAGAATCCACCGCAGGAGTGACATGCTTCAATTGCAATGAGCGTGGTCACTATGCTAATAATTGCCCTAGGAAGCAAACTGTGACGCCCGTTCGTTTCAACTTGGGATCGACACTAGCCAAGACCCCCGCACCAGGAGCAGGACGTGGAACGTCTCAGACTCCCAATCAAGCTACCAGGACTCCACCGCCTATTGGAAGATGTCGTGTGAATCATGTCACCACTGAGGATGCCCAGTCGCATCGACGTCATACTAGGTAAGCTCCTAGTCAACTCAAAGATCTCGCCATGGTTTTGTTTGATTCTCGAGCTACGATTCGCTTGTTTCTCGAATTTTGCTGCAAATCATCACTTAAAGACAAGGCCTTTGAAAACTGTTTTATTGGTGCAATCACCTGATTCGGATTTTAGTACGAACCAAGGCTGCCCCGAAGTTAAGATATTAATCGGAGGGGTAGAATTCCTAGCCAACCTCATTGTCCTAGACACCAAATCCTTAGATATAATCCTAGGAATGGATTGGCTCTCTAAGAACCAATCGGTTTTGGATTGTGGAAATAGAGAGATCACATTAACCAGTCCAGATGGAACAAAGCTAAAGTTTCAAGCTGCCGTAGATCAGTCCGAAGGAATAAAAGTTTGTAGTGCCAAAGGAATAAATTGGGAATATGTGCCAATTGCTAGAGATTTTCCCGATGTGTTTCAGATGAGTTGTCTTAATGCCACCGATAGAGATATAGAGTTCTTGATTGAGCTAGTTCCTGGAACGCCACCCATTTCCAAGAGACCGTATAGGATGCCTCGCTAATGAGTTAGCTGAAGTAAAGAAATAGATCAAAGAGTTGCAAGATCGTGGTTTTGTTAGACCAAGTTCTTCGCCATGGGGAGCCCCAGCTTCTAGTTGAAAAGAAGGATGGAACTCAGAGGATGTGTGTAGATTATTGTGCTCTAAATGAGGTCACCATTAAGAATAAGTACCCTCGCCAAGGATTGATGATTTGTTTGACCAGCTTCACGGAGCAGAGTATTCTCAAGATTGACTTGAGGTCGTTACCATCGCTTGAAGATTCAGAAGAGGATATACCCAAAACAGCTTTTGTGACCGGTATGGACAAGATGAGTATATTGTGATGTCTTTTGGTTTGACCAATGCCCTGCCTATTTCATGACCTCGATGAATAAAGTATTCATGGAATACCTAGACAAGTTTGTCGTTGTCTTTATCGATGACATTCGGTCTATTCCAAGAGTGAGGCGTAACATGAGGATCGCTATGAAAGTATTGACAAAGCTAAGAGAACATCAACTCTATGCTAAGTTTAGCAAATGTGAGTTTTGGATGAAGGAAGTTGCATTCCTAGGTCATGTTATATCAGTCGAAGGTGTCGCTGTTGACCCTGGTAAAGTGAGAGATGTGCTCAATTGGGAGTCGCCAAAGACGGTAACCCAAGTCAGAAGTTTTCTTGGAATGGCGGGATATTATCGCCGTTTCATAGAAGGTTTTTCCAGAAAAGCTAGACTGCTCACCCAACTTTTGAAAAAGGAGAAGAAATTTGCTTGGACATCAGAGTGTGAGCGAAGTTTTCAGGAGCTAAAGAAGTGTTTGACAATTGCCCCAGTGCTTGTTTTGCCAGATATCAGAAAAGATTTTGAGATATTTTGTGATGCATCCCGTCAAGGACTCGGTTGTGTGCTAATGCAAGATAAGAAGGTTGTGGCATATGCTTCGTGTCAGCTGAGGCCACATGAAGTCAACTATCCGACCCATGATTTGGAATTAGCTGCCGTAGTGCATGCTTTAAAGATTTGGCGTCATTACCTCATCGGTAATCGTCGTGAGGTGTACATCGATCATAAGAGTCTCAAGTACATTTTACCCAAGCCGAACTCAATATGAGGCAAAGAAGATGGTTAGAGCTAATCAAGGACTATGACATTGGTATTCATTATCATCCGAGCAAAGCTAATGTCGAGGCGATGCTTTAAGTAGAAAGAGTTATTGTAATACCTCGATGATAAAGGAAAGTCACCAAAGACTCTATGAGGAATTTGAAGCTCGATCTAGAAGTGGTGCAAGAAGGTTACTTAGCAACTTTGGAAGTCGGCCAACATTGGAAGATCGATCCGGAAGCCCAAGCCGATGATGCCGATATCAAGGAGATCAAGAGTAATATGAAGAAAGGAAAAGCCCGGTGATTCATCAAGATGAAAAGGGTACCGTGTGGTATGAGAATCGATTTGTGTACTGATCGAAGAGCTCAAGGAGCTGTTACTCAAAGAAGCGCATGAGACATTATACTCCATTCACCCTGGAAGCACCAAGATGTATCAAGACCTCAAGGAAAGGTATTGGTGGCCTAGCATGAAGCGTGAAATTGCAGAGTATGTTGCTCTTTGTGATGTTTGCCAGAAGGTTAAAGCAGAGCATCAGAGGCCAGCAGGATTGCTTCAGCCATTAAAGATTCTAGAGTGGAAGTGGGAAGAAATCGGTATGGATTTTATTACCGAACTTCCTAAGACCCAAGCAGGTTATGATTCGATCTGGGTAATAGTGGATCGATTGACCAAGGTAGCTCACTTCATTCCAGTTAAGACTACTTACACCGGAGATAAATTGGCAGAATTATATATGTCAAGGATTGTCAGTCTTCATGGAGTGCCTAAGAAGATAGTCTCCGATAGAGGAACCCAGTTTACCTCTCGTTTTTGGCAGAGTTTGCATGAAGCTATGGGAACTCATCTCAGGTTTAGTACTGCATATCACCCTCAGACTGATGGACAAACTGAGCGTGTGAACCAGATTCTTGAAGATATGCTAAGAGCTTGTGCTTTGACCTATGGTGCAAAATGGGACAAGTGTTTGCCCTATGCAGAGTTTTCTTACAATAATAGTTATCAGGCCAGCCTGCAAATGTCCCCTTTTGAAGCCTTATATGGAAGAAAGTGCAGAACCCCTCTTAATTGGAAAGAGACCGGAGAAAGATCATTATTTGGTCCCGCCATATCAAGAAGCGAAGAGCAAGTACAGTTAATTCGAGAAAAGTTGAAGATAGCTCAAAGCAGACAGAAGAGTTATGCGATAATCGTCGCCGAGATTTGAGTTTCGAGCCCAATGATTATGTGTATCTCAGAGTCACACCTCTTAAAGGAGTTAAGAGATTTCAAGTAAAAGGGAAACTTGCCCCTAGATATGTTGGACCGTTCAAAGTCTTGGAACGAAGAGGAGAAGTTGCTTACAAGCTTGAGTTGCCCCAGTCCTTTGCTGGAATCCACGATGTGTTCCATGTGTCTCAGTTGAAGAAGTGCCTGCGAGTGCCAGAAGAGCAGATGCCGTTGGAAGCTATCGATTTGCAAGAGGATCTCACCTATAAAGAGCAGCCAGTGAAGATTTTGGATGTTGCAGAGCGCATCACGAGAAGCAGGATCATCCATTTTTGCAAAGTCCAGTGGAGTAATCATTCAGAAGAGGAAGCCACTTGGGAGCGAGAAGAGGATCTGAAGTCCGAGTTTCCCCACCTATTCTCTAGCGATCCAATCTCGGGTCGAGATTCCATTTAAGGGGAGGTTTGTAACATCCCAAAATTTGAGTTTTGGTATGTTTAAAATTAAAAATGAACCATTCGTATTTTTCTCGAATTAACCGAAGCTTAATTTGAATTTTCTAAAAATTGAAAGACTTAATTAGATTAATCTAAGTATCAAATTAAAGGTTTCAGTTTTTATTGGGTTCCTTGTGCTTCAAGGAATTTTTCTGCATTTTGGAGATTTTTCTGAATTTATTTGCTATTTATTTGAATTTATTTACTTTTATTGAATTTCTCGATTTTTCTAAATTCGAAATCATTTGATTTTCTTTTTCTTTTCGGGCCGAATTCAATTCCTCAGCCCAACCCTGTAATCCCGCCGGCCCGCTCCTATTCCGGCCCAAGCGCCAAAACCCTAAAACCCTCGCCGTCCGATCCAGATCCAACGCCTCCCGTGCATCCACGTCGCCTTGAAGCCCGCCGCCACTAGAAACCCTAGCGCCGCACGACTAACTTGGATTTCCGTGCCGTTTCACGCCTCCCGAGGCTATTTAAGCCGACGCCTCACACCGCCCGAGGTTCGCCTCTCCGCGCCGCACCCGCCGCCCTACTTCTCGCCGTCAAGACCTGTAGCCGAGGAGATCGAGCTTCTTAGAAATATCACCGCCTCCGAGACTTTCGCCGCCATTTCCTCCCTCCTCGGTGGGTCTCCGCCGTGATCGGTGGCACCATCGAGTCCGCCGCGTCGAACTCTCCCAGATCCGCACTTCCTTCCGCCCGATCAGCCGCGCCGTGGGTCGTCTTCCACGGCTCCGGTAAGTGTGCGCCGCCCCTCGCCGTCGAGTTCCTTCGCGATCTCTCCGCCGTCCGATCGTCCGCCGACGATCCAGATCGTGCTGCGCTTCTCCCGCACCATCGCTCCTCAGCCATCCGATCGTCAACAGACGTGCCGGATCTCGCCGCGTGGCCAAATCCCGCACCCGTGCTGCGTCAGCGCACCGTGGCCGCCGCGTCAGCCACCACCTTGGCCCTAATAGCCACATGGCTGCCACATGGGCGCCACGTCAGCCTGGTCTGCCGTGTCATCTTCTCATCGCCTTGGTAGATCCGGTCCACGGTGAGCCGTGTCACTGACGTGTAGGCCCCACGCGTCAGAGGAAAATCTTTTTCCTTTTTCTGATTTTTTTGAAAAACTGAAAATTCCAGTCAATCCCGTGCTGACACGTGTCACCCCATGGGATTTTCTCTGAATTAAATTTTCCGAAGGCCCGTTCTCCCTCGTCCGAACTCCGATTAGAGTGATTCAAATTTCTAAATTTTTGTAAAATCAAGCTCTACATTCCAGAGCCATTTATTTTCAATTTTGAGCTTATTTCCTCCTCTGTTTTGTATTTATTTGGTTTCGTTGCTTTATTTTCCGGTAGACGCGAATCCCGAAGGAGCGAACGGAGATTTCGAAGACCAAGACTCAGCATTTGAACAGCAAGGCAAGTCGTAGACCTTTGATCATATTGAACCCATGTTTGCAAAAGTACTTTGTTTTATACAATTGCATGCTATTTGTGTAACAATGCTAGTTTATGGGAGTAGCTATTTACCTGTTTGAGTATGCCCGTTTGATTATTGGAATGCCATGTATCCATTGTTACCCTTAGGTTGGGACATTATTAGTTGGACATAATCATAGTACCAGCATTGGGTTATCGTAGCTATGCTTAGCCATGCTTAGTTGTCCGATGGGATTCATATCACCTGTGAGCTAATGTTAATCTTGACTTAATGAGATATTGAATTGTGGTCATTGACTCTTGTTGTAAAACTTGTTGTACCATGGCGGGGATGCCATTGGTTTTGGGTTGAACAAAATGTTTCCCTCGGGCAATTGATCGTGCAGTAAAGGGGGTGCTGTTTGGCACATTGGGATGTGGCTGTCTTGCCTGAGACAATTTAAGGACTTAATTTTGTGCGCCATTGAACTGGGCCTAACCATGCAACCACAAGTCCGGTATGGGACGGACCTAGCTGATTAATTTGCAATGTCCGGACTTGAGTATTGCCGTTGTTGGTGTGGGGTCCAAGATGGACGGTAGACCCACATGGCTCAAGAGGGGGCCCCGAGGGGCTAAACCTTAGAGGCGATCTTGGGTTAGACATGCATTGTAAAGGCTTTGTAGTGATCTCTCTGCCGACACACCAAAGGAAGTGTGTTCTTAGCGATTGGCATTAAGGGATGATCATGTCTTGTGGGTAAAGCTGTACAACCTCTGCAGAGTGTAAACTATTCGAATAGCCGTGTCCGTGGTCATGGACAAGCCCGGGGATTTCACACGGGGTATAGAGTATTTTCTTGAAATGTGGAATGGTTGGGATGTGAACGGGGAGTTCACTGTTGTTTTGTTGTCTCAAGCTATACTGTTGAGTTGTGTGGTTGATACTTGTTTCGAATGATGTAGGGTGATGCCTCGTCATTCTGTTCATGTTGTCTACCATTGATTTACCAGTTATTTATTATTGTTTTTATCAATCTGCCTTCAATCTATTTATTGTATTTAAATTCAAGTTATCGCTTTTCTGCAAATGAACCATATAACTATCATTTGTCAAGCCGTGCATGAATATATTGCATCATTTCCCTACGGCTTGTTGAGTACGTTTTGTACTCACGGCTTTATGCCCCTGTTGTTCAGTTGCTGAGGAAGGACCAGGTAATGAGTATCAAGATGAGGAGTACTATGAAGACTACGTCGACTTGGAAGGCGTTTCCCCAGACGATTGCCTGTGGCATGTCGAATGGCCCAAGTTATTTTATTTCCGCTGAAACAGTTTATTTGTTTCTTAAGCCAAGAGGCATTGGTGTATAAACCTTGACTATAAGGTCGTTTGCTTTATTCAATAATAATTTGCTTCTTTTTAGTTATTTCGATGTATGGAATGATATGTCATCTATGTTTCATTGTGTGCACTAGCGTGATCTGGACTAGTGTCAGATACACGAGAGGTTTGGATTGCATATCCGGGTCCCGACAGATCCTACCCGTAGTCCCATCCACGGTATGGATGGGAGCGAGAGTAGGACCTGCCATCGCAGAGCGGCAAGTCCTGCTTCGATAGGCCCCTTCCACGGGATGGATGGGTTTGAGGGCACGCATCGATGGGTGGTGCTTGGCAATACCGGTATGTGCTAAGTAAAGAGAAGAGACATTCATAAGCATGCATGATGCTTCATTTGTATGAAGATTGAGAATGAGATGAAATGAGGCATTCATGAGCATGCATGATGCATCATATGTATGAAGATTGAGAATGAGATGAAATGAGGCATTCATGAGCATAATGCATCATATGGTTGATAAATTGTGAATGAGATGAGACATTCTTGAGCTTGCATATTGAATCATGTGGATGAATTATGTGTGTGTTATGTTCTATGATGAGCTTTGGGTGTTAAATGGAAATGTGAGGAGTTGGGATGGAGTCGTGGACTTATCCAAAAAGGTTTAATGAGGTATGTATGTGAGATACGCAACAAGGTAAATGTATTGATATACTTTGTTTCGTGTATTGGTTGATTCATATGAGAGTTTTAATCTTGTTGTTGGTTCGACTGTGTTAGTTGGTTAATTATGTTGATTTGATGCACTTTGTTGAGTTTTCGAACTCACGCTTGTTTGTCATTTGTTTTTTTTAGGTACCTTGAAGTTGTCGCGCCGGGATGGGTGTAGAGACACAATCACGACTTCAATCACCTTCAACCCACCTAAAATGAATATGGTGTCTGGTCTTAGCTAGTGTTGTAATTATGTTATTCGTTGTTGCGGAATTGTTATTTATCAGTTGGTTGTGTGATAATTCCTTTAGGCTTCTGCTAGTATTTGTCATCTTGGATGACTAGTATTGTGATTATCTTATAACTGTTGTTTATTTGACTGCTGAGTGGATGACCTCTACTTCTAGAGAGGTCATGCCGAAATTTCTAGCTAATCTGTTAAGCTTTTTAATTGCTTTAAAATTATCCTCCGCTAGCGTTATTAGAGGTCTTGGTAGCACTCGCGGTGTGGTTGGCGCCGGGGTGTTACAGATGATGCCAAAATTTTTTGTTAGTTTGGTAGTCGGTAGCATTCGGGGCTCAATGTGGAGCCGGGGTGTTACACTAGCGCAAAGATGATTTACATCTCCTAGTAGAAAAGTGAGACCGAGCACTTATTAGGATGGCAACCTATTTACAAGGCTTAAGAAGATACTACAATAAAAGAGTTCAACCGCGAACACTTAATGTGGGAGATCTGGTTCTAAGGTGTATCCAAAATCAATCTAATTTCTATAAGTTATATTCCAAATGGGAAGGTCCCTTTACTATGGTATTGGTAGCTCGGCCAGGTTATGTTCGACTTACTATAGAAGATGGAAGGTTCCTTTACTATGGTATCAGTATCAACTTGTGACAATCGATACATCTAATCAATCATAACAAGTTGTTTAGATTTATCTTTACTTACGATCTAATCAGCCAAATAGCTATTTAGGTCTGATCTTTATAGAAAAACCTAATAGGCTGAAGTAGTTGTTTAGATTATATTTCAATCCTTCATCATATTTTTTGGCGCTAACACACTTTTGGCACACCAAGTGGGACACAATGTCTTCCTTAGGTAAGTCGATTCCATAAGCTGATGTCATCTATGGTGCTTGTCACCCTAACGATGGATGATCTAATGCTAGACTAGCACAAAGACATTGAGGATTGGAAGGCCGCGCTTGAGAGATGATGCTAAACTATTACTAGAAACCCAATGTGGCATTCCTCGAAAAACCACATTGCTGACTATCAATTTCTTTGGCGACATCGAGGTTGCTGTTGTGTTGGACAATAGACTAGTAAGTCAATACTTGCCTACTGAAGTTGAATTATCTGATATGATTATTCAGTCTATGCACCATGCTTTGGTAAATCAGTCATCGGCTCTACTAATGACTCTCAAGTTGATGATAGCTAACAGTGTCAAAGTTGTGGCTCAAGAGTTAGCGTCAGCTAGAAATCTGCTAGATCCAATGCAAACTCTACCAAACTATATGATCTACTCGATAGCGCCAAATACATAGATTTTATGCTAGTAGTCGGTGCCAGTAGCTGATCAAAAACCTGTAGCACACCGACACCCCTGTGCCTCCAAATGCTACACCACAGAGACCAACAAACAACAAAAATACCAAAATTACTAAAAATTTCAGCATTACCCCTATGCATTTCAAGCAAATTCAACAATAAGTATATCATCACAAGCAATAGGGGATGACTATTGCACAACTAAAAGAGAGAATACATCAAGAGATAAAGTAAAGCATAGCAACAATGTCATACCATAACTACATCAACCATAACCATATCATACAAAAGCATGAGCCACCATTTTACAACTAAACTACGGGGAATGAGTTTAACAAAATATAACCATCATTCGACCTTATACTGCATACAAAGTAGCTAGACCAAAAGTAAGGACTTAACAACTAAAGTGATCGCTAATGAAACAAAATACATCGCCATTTTTAATTGTTCTAAAGCCTAGAGTAAATGATGACAAGTGAGTGAAGTAGTGCTAAGCCCTCTCCCAAAATATCACTCTGGAGGTACCTAAAAATAAAAACATCACAAAACAAGCATGAGTTCATAGAAACTTAGCAAAGTGTATCATAATAATGCGAATAATTTAAAGCAAGAGATTAAAATAATTATAACATGGTAAGACCTTTGCACATAAGAGCAACATCATAACTTAACATTCTTTACCCTTTAACCATGCGATGCACATGCATACTCATAATGCACATTTTCATAGCAAATACCGATATTGTTGAGTGCACACCCACCGGTATGCACCCTCTCATTCTCATCCAGCTTGTGGCGGGACCTACCGAAGTAGGACTTTCATGTCTCACTACGTGTGAGACATAGAGGTCCACCCAAGATACCTCTTCTATTATGAATGCACAATTGCAAATGAAATGAATTACATTGCAAACTGCACTCTCATCCCCATAACCAATTCATATGTATTGACATATTCTTTAAATTCATACTCTTAGCATTTGCATCGTCCTAAGCACAATCATAATCATAGATACCATAAAATGGAGAATACTAGCAAGAAAGCCACTAATTCTTCTAGCATTTAATCTACATGATACACTTGCCTCTAACTGTGAGGAGGGAGTGGCGTGAGGATGAGACCACTCCCGAAGCTACTCCACCTGAAACCATAAATTGCATTACATTTCAATACCATACACTCACAACATTGCGACATCACCCTATGCCCCAAACCAAAAACTTCTATCCTAGCTGTCCCCAGATTTCAGCAAACTACCACATGGGACAACCACCTTTAAACTAGCATAACTTCTAACATACAACTTCAAATTCAAAAAATGAAGATATTTTTGGAACCTACAGGGAATTTGCTAACTTTCTCTAGTTATAGAAATAATTTAATTCGGTCTCTAAATAATTCTAAACTACACACACTACACCATGACACAAATATAGCGACAGACTTCTGTCGGGAAAGGTTGATGTTCAATGTCGAACAGTCTGTCAGTAATTCCTTACGACAGATTATATGTCGGTAATTCGTTGAGTAAGGACAAACGATCTGTCGGCAAAACTGACAACTTATAGGGTCGAACTGTCTGTCGGTAGTAGTATTTACGTGATCAAGTGGTCTGTCGAAAAAGATTGATCTGTCCCGCCTGGCACGAAAACGTTCACGCGAGCACGCGAAGTCAAGTGAAATCGCTACTTAACCCTAACTTGCGCGGGCTAGGCCAAAATTTTTGCTTCGCTACTTTACCCCCCATCGTCTCCACAAGAAGGCGTGCGCCGCCACAGCTCCGCCCCCTTTCACACGATCGGCTCCTCCCCACGCGATCGGCTCCTCGCAGCTCCTCCGTACAGCGGCGGCGGCGGCAGGCCTGCGTCGTGGGAGTTCCATGTGACGGGGCCTCGCAACCTCTCCAACCCGAGCTGGAGGGACCTCATCCGCTCTAGCTGGTTCGCACTTCGCAACCGTACTCTCTCCTCTCCTCTCTTCCCCTCCTTTCACTTTACCTGAACCGTGAACCTGCTTCTTGATTGAATCTTGTTTCGTGGGACACTAGAACACATGGTGACATGGTTGGTCACAATCTATGTACGAGTTTTAGGAATCTGAACTGTTGGCTTGCTTAGATTAGGGATTTTTTACCAAGAGTCCGAAAGCAGTGGTGATTCTACATGGAGGTCAAAGCTAGCGAACCACGTGTATTCGCTTTTTGCCATTTCCTGCTGAAATGCCACTTGGATTCTCAGATAATTTCAGGTCTTATTCTATCGATTCTTATGCTCTCTGACCATTAGAACATCTACTCCTGCAATACCTTGTTTTCCTATTTTTTTGCATCGCCCACTGTCGGAGCTGACTTACTGCCTTGAAATGGCCATGGCTGACTTCTATTTTCGTGTTGTTTGATTAAGGCTACTTTACCCTAATTTTTGTTCTTTTTCCTTTGGTTAAATGCTTAGCGAATTAGTAGAACAATGCACACACATAGGTAGTAAAAAACTGTATGAAGGGCAAACAAACAAATTTTGTCTCAGATCGCATATTGAGGTCAGTTATTGTGTCATCGCACCGATTCGCTTTTTGTTTGGATACTCCTTGTTCCAAAACTAGTTGACCTTTGTGCTGCCCATCTCTATCTATATAAAGCCAACAAAACAAAAGATGTCAAAATTCCTACAAGAAAGAATTAATGGAGCTCTAGGAACTCTGTCATGTTTAAACCTAATTTTGTGATTTTGATTGCTATTGCCTCAGTAGGCATGCATGACAAATATTTCTTACCACTTGCTCAAAGTGCCCGACATTTCGTGGAGAGTTCGAACTGTTCTATCGGTATCCCAAGGACCTTGGAAACTTCAAGCTTATAATTTACAGGGCATGCATTCAGATCGATACAAAACAACGACTTATAAAATTCAACAAAGAGCATGCATTTGTGATATTCTAATCTCGAAATCCACCTTAAAATTTTCCGGTGTTGAGTAGTCTTTCATTCCTATTGTCATGAGACCTAAAAATAGTAGGTGGGGGCATGCTAGTTTCACATGCTTAGCAAGCCCAATGCATTTAGAGGGATCGATGCTAGATTTTGCTGAATCAATGGAATTATTTCACTAGTGAATTCATTGTTACCAAGAAAGTTGGCTATAACTCGATCACGTGAAAGAAAAACCAACATCAATATCACAGCATGATAGTGAATTGAATTATACTTTAGCTATGCCTTCTGGAGTAATGATCTGAATATAGTGATATTAGGGTAGTTTAAAGATTGTTCATAAATGCAATTAATTGATGACTGCTTGAAGCATGTAGAAATATGTGTCCTATAACTAAAATTAAGCTATTAGATAAAGGTAAATGAGAAATGAGACTTCATAGGTCTTCAAAGGAAGGAATAATCATCTAGACTTCTAGATACAAAAGTTCTGAATTTTTTTCTGTACTCACATTCTTCTCCACTGGATATCTTCTGAAAGCTAATAGAAGGATAATTGCATCTTTGTTACCCAAAAACATGATTCACTTTGCTTAGCAACTTAAATCACTTTTAGTTACAACTTACAAAAAACATGAATTTGTTTGTTGGTATGCAAATGCCCCTACTAATGTGTAATTTATTATAGTTAATAAGTTAAGCTCAAGAAATATGTCATAATCGCAGGTGGCTGAGATGGGCGAGGATGAACCTGAAGAGACAAAAATTTTAGCCAGAGAGCCATCTATGATTGTAGTTAAATATAATAGTTACACCATAAATGGGTTTAATTTTCATACACAGTCCTATGATGAGGGAAGACCTATTCAAAGTAGTGGTGTATCTTTAATTGCATAGACCACATGTTTTCAAAGGGGCAATAATGATTGTTGCATAATAGGAAACAAGACATATTATGGTATTATAAAAGAAATCATTGAGTTGAATTATAACAACAAAGGGAAGATAGTGCTCTTCAAGTGTGATTAGGTTGACAACCGCACACAAGACAAGTGGGTAAAAAAAGATCAGTTTGGGGTTACTATTGTGAATTTCAAGTATTTATTCAATACCAGTGACAAGCTCTCTAACGAGCCTTTCATTTTGGCATCACACGCTTTTCAAGTGTACTACGTTCAAGACCCTATTGATACTGAATGGTTTGTTGTTGTTCAATCGAAACCACGTGACTTTTATGACATGAGTGAAGCTGAAAATGAAGATTTAGAGCATGACCCTCAAATGCCTATAATTTTGCCTGATGTGCATACTAATTTACCTATGAATATCTCTGTTGGTGGTACTACTTGTGTTAGGACAGATATAGATGGAATAATTGTTGATGCAAATAAACCTAAAAAGTAAGTCATGTATATCTATATTGTTGTGTTGCAGTGGAATATTTTAATCAATATTTGCTAATTTTTTATCTCATGTTGCAGGAAAAATAATGGAAAACGTACGAGGAAGAGATAAAGAAAGCGGTTCCAATGGAAAGAAAGGAGGGAAGGGTAAGCAAGTTACACTTACTGACTATAAAATATGTCGGAATGGTGTAATTGCATAAAATAATGAGAAGCTACAATCTCTTAACCTCCCACCCATGGGTGGTAGCAATGTCAGTGTTCAACACCGGCCTAAGAAAATTGCTAAGGTCATGTGTGCCTGTCACTTTTAGCCATATTTCATTCTTGTCTACAACATATATCATCAAATTGACAAGCATGTTAACTTTTCTAGACAACTGAATGCACAACTTTGATGCCACATGGAAATCATAACTTGCGGTCCAGGTCAAGGAAAAACATAGAGGAACATGAACATGTTGATAGAGATCGTGATTACCAGCCACCTCAAGATCCAATGAGTGATGATGAAGGTATGGAAACATGTTAGATATGTGTTACTTCTTTCAATTCAGATCATGATTGTATAATTGACACATGCTAGTATTTTATGGATGATGATAGAAACTGCTGCACTTCAACTTGATGAACAACAAAACAAAAAGGATGGAAGGGGTATCACTAGAAAGCTCAACATATATTCAAGAGAGGGGCAACCAAAAATCAAAATTGTCCTTAACGAATACGGTCAGCCTGTAGGGCATGATTCTAAAGAAATTGCAAATGTTATTGGAACAATGGTGAGAAAGAAAATATCGGTTGCATGTGATGATTGGAGAGAAATTGATGTAAAAAAGAAGCTAGAAGTGTGGACTGCTATACAGGTAGGTGGATTGTTAGTTATCTTGTTTTATTTTGTATATCCTGCTGAAACAATGTTTTTCATTTTCAAACAGTCATATTATGAGATCGACACTGGGGGTATGTATTATGTTTTGGCAACAGCAGCAAAGCAATGGAAGGACTTTAAGGCTGATTTAAAAAAGACATATTATGATGCGACTCTGACTGAGGAAGAACTTATGGCAAGGCGTGATGAAAGAGTTAATGTGAATGATTGGGAGTGGCTTGTTAATCATTGGAGATCTCCAAAAGCTGAGGTAAGATAAGTCATGTTACTTGCTTTGGTGGTAGTTGCTTAAAAAGTTATATTCATATTTATGCAATTATGGTATAGGCCCGTTCAATAAGAGGAAAAGCGAATCAAGAAAAGCTGCGTACCTTACATACAAGTGGTAGCAAAAGTCATGCTCGTGTTGGCCATGAATTGGTAAAAAATAGTTTAATGAGTCTTTTCAAGTTAATTACATATCTGATTTGTAGGATAATGTTTTTTACTGTGGGACCTCTCATAAACCTCATTTTAGGGTGAGAAACTTGGGCATGCTGCCAGGAGAGATGAAGTTTGGATTGTGATGCATTCACGAAAAAATGGAGAACCTATTCCACAAGCTGAATCAACAATTGTATGTTTTTTTTTGCAAAACACACTTGCATGTCGAATATTACTTGCTTACATAATATTTACATTTGTAGGAAAAGCTAAAAGAGGCTGCAGAAAACTACCCGGAATTGAAGGAAAAAACTGTCCAGGAGGGTGATTTGTTTTCACATGTATGTGGAGAGAAGGAGCCAAGAGGTCATGTTCGTGTTCTAGGGAAGGGACCAACTCCTCAAGATGTGGGCACACCAGGAGCATGCAAAAGAATACCAACAAGAGTTCAGCTACAAATAGAAGCTCATAGTCAAACTAAGCAAGAACTTAATTCTCTAACCCAACGCATGGACCAAATGCAGCAACGTTTTAACCTTATGGAGCGTATGCTACTACCACAAGGCATGCAGAATGTGGAAGGAAATTCCCAACATGCTTCTAACTCAAGACATACTTCTGTAATGTGCTTTCCTACCTTGATCTTTCTCTTGTTGTTATCAAGTCGTTTATGTCCATATCAATCTCTTGTCGTCCTGAACAAAAAGAGAATCTAACATTTTGTTGCTTTGGTTGTAGAGCCCAAGGACTGAACAAAGACTACAAGAATTTAACAACTCATATCAGGAGGAGCATGATGTGGCTAACAACAATAGGGATATCGATAATACACTATTGGATGAGAACAATTCCATTATCCATAAAAAAGTTGTTATACCAAGGATGCCTTCAATGAACAATGCAGCCACAAGAAGAAGCTATGAAGGCTCAAGAAGTGAAGAAAGCTTGGTTATTTTCTTTGACTTCTAATCCTAGCTCTTAATTACTCATTTGAATATTTTTTGTAGTTGTCACCATGCTGAAATGTAATATTTATGCTTTAGGTTGGTAGGGATGTTATACTATATGTCGTCAGAAGAAATGATATCCCCGTGGCTAAAGCAACAATTGTATCAATCAACCAAGTGCCCTAGTGGGAGGTCAACCTCTTGGAGTTCAATTTTATGAAGTTGTTGTGAATGTCGTGTTGAAAAGAGATGCCTTGCTTCCTCGTCCATATGATGGTATGGAGACCATGGTCGATGTTTTATATGTCCATTGCATGGCCAAACAATAAAGTAAGATTTAACGTATCGCTTTTTTTAGTTGTAATGATAACCTTCAAATGCTAACTATGTGATGTTGACAATTGCAGCTGAAAGCTCCCAAGAAGTCAACTCATTCCAAGGCATGTATAGTCACATACAATCTTTACTTTCCGGAGGTTTAGTAATCCCCGTGAGTTTTAGAACTATCACCATTTGTTTCTACCGTCGAAAAGTTTCCTACCTTGTAGTGGATATAATTTAGTGTTGATCAATGCTGGAAAACATAGCACTAATAGCATATAATCCACTTAATTAAAAGACTTGATCTATATTTCTACAAAGAAACTTACTCTAGCTACTAGCTAGTTGATTTTCTCGGGGATTTTCGCCCAAGCTCCACCAACGTAAGTCGCAGAGTCTTCTCACCTCCATCTCGAGGACATCTTCCTGCCCCTGTGGTGATAGTTTGAATGTCCAAAGCCCATCGGATATCTCAAACCACCTTCCATCCTCAGACCTTCCTCTACAGAGCACCTCCTTTTAGTTGTATCTCAAACTTTTCTCGACAGTAGGGGCTAGGATTTAGATGGATCGCCGCTAATCCACTTGTCTTTCCGTAAGAGAGCCCTCTCCCAATTTCCTAATGTCAAAGCTCTAGTTAGAAGAGAAGTTCTAATCACCGAGGCTCACAAGTGCATGTATGTAATGATGGAACGCCTTGTGATCTTGTCTCCGTGTTTTCTCTGTTAAATGATAATTATGTCCTGCATTCATTACCCGATGATTAATGACCACATCTGAAAGTTGAGAACTTTTCCACCGCAGCGATGGTTCTATCTTTCACACCTATACCTCATTACCGCTTAGAATCATTGACAACAAAGACATAAAATGCCGTGTTTGAGACTTTGAGTGTGAAATGTGTGTCGCTTTCTCCGGTGAAAGTGAACATAGTTAGCACTTAGCGAAGTAGCACACAACAAACAAAAGCTCTTGCAAAAAATACAAATTCCGTCATAGTATTTACCTGCACAAAACATATATGCAACTTGTTTTAGGCCAAGAGTCGTCTCTGACTTGACTAGTTATGCCGAGTGTTTGGCACATATTATGTTCATTGTTCTGAACAAACAGATTATGTTAACTTGCTCTATATTTTCCTCACGCATCAGGTTGACCTTTTTGTGTTGCTCCATGTTTTCTTGGTGGATGAGGCTTCCCTGCAAATAAGCCACAAACAGAGTCAACTTATTGAAATCCACTCATAGCCTTCAGTGTTCCACACTGGAAACTTTCTGGACGTCATCTTCAAAGCATCAAAATTTAGATGTCCAAATCTTGCATGCCACTTCCAGGCATCTTCTTCTATTCTGTTGAGCAGGCACAAGGAATATATATATATATATATTGATCGTTTGGTTACTGTTATCATATAATATCTATGAATTTCTTGATTACTTTTATGCATGCACATCCATTAATTATCGTTGTTAACGTATATTGATGCTAAATTTCTATACTTATATATATATATAAATGTCAACTAACAATTAATCAGCCCATCATTGCTTTGTCTCATAACCATATCACCTATTCTTTTACAGGGGTACGCAGGAGTGAGACCATTAGGTGCTAACTGAGAAAGGTACCCCTAATACTTAACCTAAATGCTGCACACATCACATAAATTTAAGATAAAGTTGCCAAGAGAAGGTAAAAAGTGGCCTTTAAGTTTTAACTTGATTAGGTATATGTGCAATCGATATATATGTCAACTAACAATTAATCAACCCATCATTGATTTGTCTCATAACCATATCACCTATTCTTTTACAGGTGTGCAAGAGTGAGACCATCAAAGCTAATCGAGAAAGGAACTTTTGGGGTGTGCAGGAATGATGTTGTCCAAAGGCTTCTAGAAAGGAATTTTTTGTGAAGTGGTGGAGATCCAATTAGTGTATATCCAGCTAGTTATATAGATGGACTAATGGACAATTAGTGACATGTTAAAAAGAGGTGTAGCCCTTGTGATCTTTTGGACAATTAGTGCTGTTACTGAATGATCATATATCTGTGTAATGCATTCATGTGACCTTTTGGACTATGAGTCTATGACAAGGAATGAAATCTGAAATCTGAATGATCATTTATGAGTCTATGACCTTTTGGACTATGTGATTTTGGAGTACTGAATGATTATTTATGTTTTCTCTCCATGTGTCGAACTGTATGGCAAGAAAATTCTAAAATCTGAATGATATCACAAATGTATATTACTGATTCATGCAAGCACAAATATGTTGTTGCAATGGTATATATTATGCTGTCTAACAGTCTGTCGGCAAATAGTATTTCTCAGGCAGCATGTTTGTCGGTAAAACTTATCTGTCGCTAAAGATTTGTCTGTCGGTAAAGATTTGTCTGTTGGTAAAAGTATAGTATCGTGGACAAATTGTCTGTCGGTAATGTTTTATCTGTCGGCAAAGGTCTTTAACGATGTGTCTTTCCTCGACAGCATCATCTGCTTAAATCATTTGCCGATAGACCAACTAATGTTATATATGCCCTTTGCCGACAGACATGCTGTCGTTATATTTGGGTCATGGTGTAATGACAAACCTAAGACCACTGCTAGTAGGACTCAACTTTGGACAGCAGGCACAAAGAAAATCATATCTCCTAAATGGCTGAACTAAAAATCACATTCTTGGTCTCTAATTAAATGTGAGACACCGATATATAATTTCTTCTATGGCCAACCCTCCAGGAAATGGATCTAAATTACCCAAAACAGCTTGAAACAGAGACCACTTACAACAACAACTAGCTTTGAATAGCAGACATTCAGACTCTGAATAGCAGACACAAAAATGACTATAACTCCCAAATGGCTGAACCAAAGTTCACATTTTTGGACTCTAATTAATTGTAAGACAACTATCTACAATTTCTTCTACGGCCAACCCTCTAGAAAATGGCCATAAACAGCCCAAAACAACACGAAATAGAGACTGCTGACAATAGTAGTGAGCTCTTGATAGTTGGCACAAAAAAGATCATATCTCCTAAATGGCTAAACCAAAAATCACATTCTTGGTCTCTAATTAAACGTGAGATAATGATCTATAATTTCTTCTACGGACAACCCTCTTGGAAATGCCTCTAGTGTCCCCAAATCACAGCTCTAAAACCAAGGTTTGCTCAGCTCGAGAATTTCATAACTTTCCCCCCAACCAGATCCATCAATCCCCTCCCAAATACCCCGAATCCATGAATCCTAGAGCACCCAAACAAGCAAAACTCCCACTTATAATAGCATGCACACCCCCAAAACCTAAAATCCTTACCTTAACTCACCAGAAGGTGGAAGAAAGAGAGGAACTGCAGGGGCTCGGCTGGGGGCTGCTTCTCCAAGGAGGGAGACGGAGATGAGCTCACTGTAGGAAGAAGAAGACAGCAGGGGCTCCGCTTGGAGGAGGAGGAGGTGGCGCCATGGGGGGAACAGGAAGAGGGACAAGGCGATTGAGATAAAAAAAACACAGGAGGGGGGCAAAACCAAGAAGTGGGAAAAAAAGAGGTGGGGGAAAAAGGTTTAGGTGGGGGAGAAAAATAGAGGGTTTTTCTCCCACACTGACTGCAAAAAAAGAAGGTCTGCGATATTACAAAACCATCGGCACAATCTCCTACTATGATGCCAACCTATCCAACTGTAATATTGCCACAAGACCCATATGCAAGTGGGGTTGCCCGCACTAAGTCGGATTCTCAAGCCAGCATGCCACCATCGGCTCCATTCTACATCTATCTACAATCGGTTTCACAATCAAATTAGACCCTTACATATCCACAATATACTAAGCCAATTCCTCCGAGGAATTTGACCCCATATAGGGTTGTGATCTACTCAAAACCCTTTGTTCCTTTGCTAGAGCCGATGGCTAGAAGGCCAAACATGCGCTATGAACAACCTATCAGCCTCTATCGACTCAAGTGCCATATCAACCTGAGCCTACGCTCAAGGGAAGCACGCCAACCATGATCGTAATTGGCAAACCCCAACCCACCATCAGCCAGTACAGCCAATTGGGCCAATACAGCTGAAGGAAAGGATAACCAACTATCGGAAGTCATATCCTGATTACATTGATCGTATTCTATACCCTAACAACTTCAAAGTTTCTGATTTTTTAAAATTCTTAGGTGACAATTCAACCACCACCTTAGAACACATCAAGCAGTTTATTGCACAATGTGGCAAGGCAGCCCACTCCAATGGGTTGAACGTGAAGTTGTTCTTGTTGTTATTATCGGGGGCAGCTTTTACATGGTTCACCACCTTATCCCTAAATTCAGTCAATTCATGTACCGATTTGGAAATCTGATTCCATGAATACTTCTTCTGTGGAAGTTTAGAACTCAGAATTTTAGATTTAAGTTCTGTCCAACAAAAATTCAGGGAATCGGTCATGATTATATTAAAAGATTTAGTAAAATTAGAAATCGGTGCTTTAGTATCATTTTGCCCGATAATCAGTTAGCCGATTTAGCTTTCTAGGGGTTGGTACCCCAATTGAAGGAAAAAAATCAATGGACAAGAGTTTACTGATTTAAGTCAACTTCTGCATCAGGTATCGGCTCAAGAAAGCAGTTTCACCGATAATAGGGGATTTAGGGATAAGTTCAAAAATAGTAATAATAAAGAAAAGGATAAAGCCAAGGTTAACCTCATCGAATATGATTCGAACAATTCTTCTGAAGATGCTGAGGCTAAAATAAATATAGTTGAGTGGGTTAAGGGCTCAAAGAAATCTTTAGTTTGTTCATGGCTTAAGCCGACCAAGAATCGGTTAGAAGTAAAATATGCTTTCGATGTCACAAAGTGTGATTATATTTTTTACTTATTGCAACAAGATAAAATACTATGATTACTCGAGGGACATGTTCTACCATCGGTTGATGAGATTAAAAAGCAAAGGTATTATAAATGGCATCATTCATTTTCACATAATACTAATGATTGCAATATTTTTTAACAGTAGATACAATCAGCTATAAAAGATGGTTGACTAAAATTTGCAAAATAGCTGACAATGCAACTAGACGCTAATCCCTTCCTGATCAACATGGTACATTGTTATGAAAAGAAAACTAAGCCAACACAAGATGCAGAGCTTAAGGTTGTGTGCCAAGTCAACATACAATCGAGCGCTAGTGGCAGAGAGACCCTAAAATCATGATAAGCTCTATTCAAATAGAAATAGGCCATGTAGGGAAAAGATCAAGAACCATTAACCTGAAGGGAGACTTACAAATCGGCAAATGGTATAAGGCTGAAAAAGCATCGCCACCTCAAAAGCCGATACCCAACCCGAAACTGACTTTCTCCCCATTAATGAAAAAGTATGAAAGGAGAAGTGATTGGCCATGATATCCTGCACATATGCCAGATAATATGTATTGGCCCAATTGTAACATCCCAAAATTTGGCTATTTTTAATTTTCATAAGTTATTTTGAATTTTTGAGAATTTTTGGAATTTATTTGGATTTAATTGGAATTTCTAGAAATTAATCTTTCTTTGGAAATTAATTAAATAATGATTAAGTTTATACAAAATATAAATGGAAATATTTTATTTGAGTCTAAAATGTTCTAAAATATTTTCTAGAATTTGTCTAGAATTTTTCTGATATTTTATAAGCCTCAAATGATTTAAATGAATTTCGGGAATTAATTTTATTCAGAAAACTAGAAAAACCCGATGAACAGTGTTGGGCCAACCCGTTACTGTGCCGCCGCCCAGCCCACGCCGCGCGAACCCTAACGCCGCTGCCTCCCAACCGTCCAATCCACATCGGATGGCTGAGATTCACCCATGCCGATTCGCGCCTCGCCCAGTCAGATCGACGCCACGTGTACACGCGAGATGCGTCCACGTCGCCTCTGCCGTTTCCACCGCCGCCGCCGCTGTCGATGAGTAACCATCACATTTAAACGCCGGTTGAGCTCGCCTTCCGAAGCTATAAAGCCCATGGAGCACCTCGCGGGAAAGCTCTTCGCCGTGCGCACGTTTTGCCCCAAACCACACCACCCATCTCGTCGCCGTTGAGCCGAAATCTGTCACCAAAGTTCTAGAGTGCATTATTTGTTCTTCGCGATGTGCCGCCATCCTCAGCGCCGCCCCGACGCCGTTGATTGTCTCCCCGAGTTCACCTCGCCGGATTTAACGTTTTCTTATGCTGCCGCCTTCACGGAGAAGCCTCATAACGCCTTCGCCGACATCGTCTTCCTCAGCTCCGGTCTTCGAGCGCAGTCGTGCCATCACCGAGCTCGCAAGCATCGTCAGCCGTTGGATCTACATCCTACCATTCTGGTGAGTCCACGTGTTCCCTCTCGGTAGAAACCAGAGCAGTGCAGCAGTAGATCTTAGCCGTAGAAATTTTGATGGACGGGTTAGATTCGGACACGTGCCCACCTTCGGGACTGCCCACGTGTTCCTAGATGCGTCGGATTGTAGCCGTTGGATTTAGATCTAGCACTCCGGATTCCGCCACGTAGTTTAGGTCAACAGTGATGAGCTCGGGTAAAGATCACCGTTGGATTTAGATCAGATGGTCTAGATGTTGCCACGTAGCAGTAATCTAGTGCGTAGGATTGAACCATTGTGAGCCGTTGGATTTTGGTTGTGCGGTTCAGATACGTCCACGCGTCGCGCACTGGGGTAGCCATGTAGCCGATCGTGATGAGTGAATTGGATTCAATCCGGGCCGTTGAATTTTGAATGAACGGTAGAGATCTTGCCGTGCCGGCCGAGCCCCGAGATGATGCGTGTCGCACGGGAACCGAGGAGTCAGAGCTGCCGCTGACTGTCAACGTCGCTGATTTGATTTTTATCACGGTAAGGCCACATGTCGGATTAGAACCGAAACGTCGGGTTAGATCTAGCCGTCCATTTTGAATCGGACGATCGAGATTAGATCAATCTCTCGGTTGATAATTTGTCACCATGTGTCGCGTTCAGATCGTGCCACATGTCATGCTGACGTTAGCAGTGGGACCCACGTGTCAGTCGTGGCACTGTAGATGCTGATGTCACGCTTGCGCAATAATTCGATTTTTCTTTAGAAAAATAATTCGGTGGAAAATAGTTTCGGTGCTGACGTCATTATTGGTCATGCTGACGTCATAATTCCGAATTTCCCGTATAAAAATAAATAAAGAAATTCGGTTTATTCTTTTAAATTGATTTTCAAACTTCAAATGGTTATAACTTTTGCGTTTTAACTCCGATTTGAGTGATTCAAATTTCTAAAAATTTGTAAAATCAAGATATATTTATTAGTGAATTTTATGGAATTTTTATAGTTGAGTTTGCTCTCTGTAAATTATATTATTTGTGTGTACATATGATTCGCGTAGACGTTGATTTGCCGGAGAGTTACGAGGGGGAATTCTCAGCACAAGATCAAGCTGCGGATCAAGACCAGCAGCTATTCGAAGGCAAGTTGTTCTTTGACCATTTTGCTCCTAAAGTTTTGAAAATGTATTTTGATTTAAACTATGCATGCTAATTCAATTAAAAATGGATTTAAATAATTTGGGTGAATTAGTTAAATCAACCTATTTGTTAATGCCACCTTGACATTAATATTCGTATGCCATGATTTCATACAACCACATGGCTGGTATGGGACAGAACTAGTTGAGTATGACTCCAAAATCTTAGCACATGAGACCTCAGGTGGTTTTGGTATGTGGATGTGGTAAGAAGGGTGTAGTGTTTACCATTGCGGTCTTACATCTCTTCAATGGTATGTGTTGGCCCTGTACTTCTGCTCTATGAGAGAGAAGGGACAGTGGGAACTATATCGGGAGGTACGCGTGCGAGGATGGAAGTTTCAGAAAGACTTTGTTATGGTTACTCACTTTGAGTGGTGTTTAAGCAGATCGTATGGGTAAAGTGTATAACCTCTGCAGAGTGTACAAACTATTCAATAGCTGTGTTCACGGTATTGAACATTGCTCGGGATTACTGATCAAGGGGTAGATTTTTGGAAATAAAATGGAATGAAAGGCTGTGTCCCAGGGTTGATGGTGAAATTGATTAAGGACTATGTGTCAAAAATTATGTGGAAAAACAATTGAGAAACTTAATATAATATTATGGTTTTGTTGCTTTATATCTAAATAAAAAGTATGTTAAAATATTAAAGCAATGCAAAAAACCAATTGAGCCATTCCTTTGTAACAAGCCATGCATGTGGTAATAGAATTGCATTCTGGGAATTTTTCTGATATTTTTGTTGTCTTAAATAAATTAAATTATTTTCCCTAATTATTTTAATGAGAAAAGCCAGAAAAACCCTTCGTGAATAGCCGGTCAGCAGCCCAAAGATCAGGCGTCGCGCCATTTCAAATTTATTCGCCGTTCTTCCAGGAGAATTAATGCGCACCGTCGGATCGAAATCCAACGGGCTTTATCAAGCCATGTCATTTAATGAAACCCTAATCGCTAGCGGCCGTTAGATCTTCATCGCACGGCTTTCATCAGAGCATACCGATTCGGAAACCACAATGTATCCGGGCCGTCGGATCAAGATTGCGTGGCTGTCTATCTTTGTGTCCGAGTCGAACTCACCGCCGTCGTATCTGCTCGGGACTCCGCCGCCGCCAAGCATTCCAAGTTTCCGCGCCCGTGCCTGGTATTTAAGGACCCTGAAGCCCTCCCGAGGATTCCCACGAGCCACCGCACCTTTTCGCCGTTGCATCATCGTCGGAGGAGCCCTGG
Organism: Guadua angustifolia; assembly: GCA_036346375.1. Lineage (NCBI taxonomy): Eukaryota > Viridiplantae > Streptophyta > Magnoliopsida > Poales > Poaceae > Guadua > Guadua angustifolia. The sequence continues at coordinate 21,232,759 of CM070513.1, forward strand.
AGCCCGTGCGAGACCTCGCCGGAGTTCGCAACGTCTTTCCGAGGAGTTGCGCCGTGTTTTCGTCGTCGCCGGTGACTCTTCCGCCTTGTGGGTTCCGGATTCGTGCTCACCTCGTCGAGACGCATCGGATCCGCTATTTCTTCCTCGCTGGAAAGCACCGGAGCACCGTCGAGCTCGTCTTCGTCTTCAACTCCGATGGAACTACGTCGCTGGGTTTTCATCGCCGAGTTCAAAGGTTTTCGACCGTTGGAACTTCTACGGACGCACCGGATTCGCCCACGTCGACTCGGTAAATAGCGCCACTTCGGGTAAGTGGGTACCGCTCGATTTTAAATGAGAGGTTACGATTGCGCCACGGTGACTAGGTCAACAAGAAAATACTGCACTGCCACCATCGATCTAGATCCGTTGGTTGCTGTTTCGCCACATAGTAGATTAAACATGAACCGTTAGATTGATTTTAGACGGCGTGGATTGTGCCACGTGTTAGCCGCATCGATCAGCGCAGAGTTGACGCCACCGATTTAATAAATCGGATTTTTCTTTACAAACATAATTCGGATATTTCGGATTTTCCAATTTTAGGGATTTTTGGATTTTTGAATCTTCCGAGGGCTGGTTCTTCCTCATACGAACTCCGATTTGGGTGATTCAAATTTCTAAAAATTTGTAAAATTGAGATCTATCTAATGGAGATTTTTGTTGGATTTTTAGAGTTTGTTTGTTCTCTATTCTTGGTGTTTATTTGTTATTTCTTTTCGATTCGCGTAGACGTTGAATTGTGCGAGGCTTCGGAGGAGGAATCGGCAACTCAAGAACAATTTTCAGATCAAGACCAGGAGCTTAACCAAGGCAAGTTGTGCTTTGATCCTGTTGCACCCATAAGCTAGATTAGTTGCTATTTTGATTTACTTTATTGCATGTTATTTTATGTGTATAAATGATTTCAACATAATTTTGGGATTAGCTAATGCACCCTTTGAATTATACCCTACCTTGTTAATTGTATGCCATACTCCACTTGTCACCTTAGGTTGGTTCACTATAGTTGGTTAATAATGAAATCAACATGGATGGTTAGATCGGATTAGAATGCTTAGCCATGCCACGTCATCATATGTACATGAATTATTGATTATTAATTTTGACTAATGGAATATGGAACAATGAAGTTAACTTGTGTGTCATGTGTGGTCACACAAAGAGATTGAGTTGTCATGGCGGGGAGGTCACACAACGATGTTGATTTGTGAGTAGCACATAGTGTTTGGTAACCAACCGGGTGGTAATCATTTTAGATTGAAGCAAGTGGAAGGGGCAAGTGTGCCAGGGTGGGCTCAGTGGAGCTGAGGGTATTTGCAAGTCTTGCTTTGATCAAACTTAAGGACTTAACCTTGCGAGCCTTTGACCTTAGTCAATCATGCAACCACATGTCTGTTATGGGGCAGCCTAGCTGACTAATTTGCAAAGTCTTAGCTTGAGTACTATCGTGGTGGTGTGAGTCCGGGTGTACGGAGGAAACTCACATGGCGCAAGAGGGGGGCCCTGTTGTGGTGGTGTAACCCTTCAGTGTTGAAACCTCAGCGAGTAGTACTGGGTTAAGATGATGCATTGTAAAGGCTTTGTTATGATCATTTGCCTGTGTGGTGCATGGTTGTATCGTGTGGGTAATGTGCATAACCTCTGCAGAGTGTATAAACTATTCGGATAGCCGTGCTCACGGTATTGAGCAATGCTCGGGAATTACAGTCAAGGGTTAGTTTAATAAAATGGACAACTGAATGGGATGGCAGGATGCCATGTGATTAATGGAACTTGACTTAGGTGGAAACTTGGTTTACTTGAGAATCATTGAATCTATTTATTGTTATTATTTGTTTTACTGTCTTTTCAATCTATGTATTGTATGTGTTTTAAAGGCTGCTTTACTGCAAAAAACCTTAGCCTTCCTTTGGAATAAGCCTTGCATATAGCTATGGTAGAAATGCATTCTGTGCACAACTTGTTGAGTGCTTTTGTACTCACCTTTGCCATCAACAACAAACAACAGGTGGAGGAATCGTCACCGTGTCGGAGGAGGATTTCCGGAGGATACGAGTCACTAGGCCAAGCCTTGTCCATCGCCTGTGGTGTGCTGATGGGACATTTACGTCTTTTGCTATATTTCCGCTGTATTTGTCTAAGTTTACTTCCAGTCTAGCCCATGTGGCTGAATAATGTAAGTGATCATAAGATCATACACTAGTTATATTAAATAAATGAAGTTTTATTATTCTTATCGTTGTGTATAATGTGATGCTTACCGATGTTATGCTGTGTGCACTAGCATTGATCCTGGGACTAGTGCGGTAAAACATAGTGGATTCGAATGGGTGAATTCGGGTCCTTACAGAGGTGGTATCAGAGCATACTGACTGTAGGTCTTGGCCCTAGTTAGCATGGTGGTATCCTAGGTAGTCCAAAACTATTTTCTAAAAGAAAAACCTAAATTGGACTAAGACAACACTCTTGACTCTTCTTGTTCTCTGCTCCTTACCTTTGCTGAAACTTTTGTTTTCTCATGACCATTTGAGAGATGAGGCTTATCTATTTTTCCCTATGAATAGATGAGGAGAACGCAGTCGTACGGAGAGCGTGAGGGTGGTTACGCAGCAAAGCTATGGAAAGTGCTTCAAGTTTTGGGAGATTTCGCCAAACCAATGTATCAAGGCCGGATTTGGATCGTCAACGGAAGCACAAGAGGTGTGGTGTGCAAACTTCTAATCTACGCCAAGAATAATGAGAAGTCAAGTCAACCTATCAGTATCACAGTGAGAAGGGCTACTTGGGAGATTGGTATCCAGGAGGCTTCGCGACTCGCTCTACGGAGGATTTGCTACGACTACTACCGCGAGCTGGAAGACACTGTGTTCAGACTCTACCCCATAGTTCGAGATGCTTGGCGTTCCCACGTCACTCACAAGGAGGATGCTACTGCAGTGCACTTAGCACGATTTGCAGCTGCTCAGGAGGCTCATGCCAGCGACACTGGCACCAAATTAAGAACGGTCTATGAAGCGCTCAGAGTTGCGGAAAAGGAATTGCACGAGATTCGAGTGGCTTACGAGGAGAAGATCATGGAGCTCGAGGAGGCTTTACGGGAGGAAGGCCGTGCTACACCATCATCATCAGAGGAGATGAAGTTCGAGCCCGAGGAGCCGGAAGCGTCACGATTGGACACCGAGATCGATTCGCGCCAAATCCACTTACACTTGATGTACCCACCGGGAAGTTCCCGTGGGGGATGGTTGGAGGAATAGGAGTCTTAGGATTAAGTTGAGGCTCAAGTGTTGAGTCGCATCAATAGAGTAGCTTTACCATTTGTAATAGACTTTAAGGTTGCGTGTTTAGTTTGGTTTTTATTGTTTGCTGGGTATGCAGTATGTGTTGCATAGCCCATAGGCTTTTGTAAGCAACCATACCAAGTATAATTAATAAAGATCTTAAAGTATGGGTTTAACCTATTTTCCCCCGCTTAGGAATTCTTGCATCTCATCTATGCTATTTCTACCTTACCTAACCCAAAAGAACTCAGCAGATGGTGAATACTCATGGTAACAATGGAGCGTTAGCAGGTGGCCTCCGCCGGAATGATAATTTCAATGAGGAAGCATCACCACAGCCAGCACAACCGGTAGACATACAGAACTTAGGAGCTTTCTTAGCCGCGCAGACTCAGCTTATGCAAACGATGATGCAACAAATGCAGAATATGACCAATCAAGCTGCAGGCCACAACAATGTGCAACAAGGTAATAATGGGTCACGTTCCCATTCTAAGCTGTTAGACTTCATGAGAACCCGCCCACCAACATTCTCAGGCAACGCTAATCCTTTGGAGGCCGATGATTGGTTAAGGACCATAGAGAGAAAGCTGCATATCACGCAGTGTGAAGGTAATGAAAAGGTGTTGTATGCATCACATCAACTGGAGGGAACTGCCGCAGAGTGGTGGGAGAACTATTATGCCGCACATGAAGCCCCAAGGAGATCTCTTGGGAGGAGCTTACAGTTGCCTTCCGTCAATATCATGTGCCAGAAGGAATGATGGACCTTAAGAAGGAAGAGTTCAGGGCTTTGAAGCAAGGAGGCCAGTCAGTGGCCGAATATCTGAACAAATTTACTCAGTTGGCACGTTATGCGCTTGAAGATGTGGCTACAGATAAGGCTAGACAGTCCTGTTTTCTGAAAGGTTTAAACTCTGGATTACAGGTGGGATTTATCACCCACAACTTCCCTGATTTTCAAGAGTTGGTCAATAAGGCTTTGATTCTTGAGGATAAGCACAAGGAATTGGGTGAAGACCGCAAACGCAGAATGGCTAGTCAGGCAGGACGACCTAACCAGTTTAGGTTAAGGATGACACCTCAACAGTTTGCCAGGATTCAACCCCAGTTGCCAAGCAGGGCATCAGCTCGACACCTCGCCCTACTAACCAGAATTTTCAAACGCCAGCTCCAGGGGGCAATGCACCAGCAGGAAATCAACAGTCTGTTGTCAAGAAATGTTTCTCTTGCAACGAGCCAGGGCATTTTTCCAACAAGTATCCGAAGAAGGAAAATGTTACTCCAGTTCACTTTAACCTGGGTACTACTCCAGCTAAAGCCCCAAAGGTCGAGGAAATCGAGTACCAGCAATCGAGAACGCCGCCTCGGACAAAGAAGCAGCATGGAAGGATCAACCACATCATGACAGATGAGGTCCAGAACGCCACGGACGTTGTGCTGGAAGTGTCTGACGTTGACGTCATCGTTGTTCCACAAGAAGATGACTCTCTCTTCGCTAACCAGGATCAGGAGAGCGAAGACAGCTATCCAAGAGCCTGCAACCCACCGTTCGACATCTGTGGTGAAGGCGGTGAAGAAGAGGATTAACCAGACATTTAGGATCGTGTTTTTCCAGTTCTTGCTTTGTCAAGTTTATTTGCCAGCCTAATGTTCCATTGCTATATGACCTACGGGCCAACTTTTGTAATAAAGGAGCATGTTGGGCAATACTCTGAATTCAATCCTTATTTACTGCGTGGGTATGGTCCGTACTGTTACGATCTGTGTGTACCAGTTATTGACCCAGCTTATTATGTGAACATGATAAATAAGGTGTTCACGGAATATTTGGATAAATTTGTGGTTGTCTTCATAGACGATATTTTTGTATACTCCAAGTCAGAAGAGGAGCACACAAAGCATCTGAGATTGGTTTTGGAGAAGTTGCGAGAACAGAAGTTGTATGCTAAATTCAGTAAGTGTGACTTTTGGAAGGAGAAGGTGGAATTCCTTGGCCATGTAATGACCGCTAAAGGAGTCGCTGTGGATCCAAGTAAAGTGGAAGCTGTGTTGCATTGGGAACCGCCGAAGGCAGTTACCCAAATCCATAGTTTTCTGGGAATGGCGGGATATTACCGTCGGTTCATAGAAGGGTTTTCGACGATTGCTAGACCTCTTACACAATTGTTGAAGAAGGAGAAAAAGTTTGCATGGACGCCAGAGTGCGAGGAAAATTTTCAGGAACTAAAGAAGCGGTTAACATCTGCGCCAGTATTGGTATTGCTAGATGTGCGGTGTAGCTTTGACATTTATTGTGATGCCTCGAGGCAGATTCTTGGTTGTGTGTTGATGCAGAATGGCAAGGTAGTAGCCTACGCGTCAAGACAGTTGAGGCCGCATGAAGGGAATTATCCGACCCATGATCTGGAGTTAGCTGCCGTAGTGCATGCTTTAAAAATATAGCATCATTATCTCATTGGAAATAGATGTGAGATATATACAGATCATAAGAGCCTGAAGTACATATTCACTCAGTCAGATCTTAATATGAGGCAGAGAAGATGGCTAGAATTGATTAAAGATTATAATGTTGGAATCCATTATCATCCCGGAAAAGCTAATGTGGTAGCCGATGCTTTGAGTCGTAAAAGCCACAGTGTGAATTTGTTGGTCGTAAGTGATCAACCGAGGTTGTGTGAAGAATTTCAGAAGTTGAGAATAGAAGTTGTGCCGCAAGGATTTTTAGCTGCCTCGGAAGTAAAGCCAACCCTTGAGGATCAAATCAGAGAGAGACAAAGTAGAGACGAGAAGATCAGCAAAATCAGGTCCAAGAAAGAGGAAGGTTTAGCAGAAGATTTTTCTGTAGATGAGCAAGGAACTCTGTGGTTTAAAGATCAAATTTGTGTGCCAAATGAGAAGGAGCTTAAGAACTTGATTCTTGAGGAAGCACACGATTCCAAGTACTCTATCCATCCTGGAAGTGCCAAAATGTATCAGGACCTTAAGAAGAGATTTTGGTGGCCGAGCATGAAGCGTGAAGTAGCAGAACATATTGCATTGTGTGATGTGTGCCAGAGGGTAAAGGCAATGCACCAAAAGCCCGCTGGACTATTGCAGCCGTTGAAGATTCCAGAATGGAAATGGGAGGAGATTGGTATGGATTTTATCACTGGGTTGCCCAAGACTCAACGAGGTTATGATTCCATATGGGTTATCATTGATCGGTTGACTAAAGTTGCTCACTTCATTCCGGTGAAAACAACTTATTCAGGGGATCGATTGGTAGAATTATACATGACAAGAATTGTATGTTTGCATGGTGTGCCTAAGAAAATTGTATCAGATCGAGGTACTCAATTTACCTCAAGGTTTTAGGATAAACTGCATGAAGCAATGGGAACTCGTCTGAATTTCAGCACTGCTTATCATCCACAGACAGATGGCCAAACAGAAAGAGTTAACCAGATTCTCGAGGATATGCTGAGAGCTTGTGCGATATCGTACAGCACATCTTGGGATAGATGTTTGCCATATGCAGAGTTCAGCTATAACAATAGTTATCAGGCTAGTTTGCAAATGTCACCATTTGAAGCCTTATATGGTCGTGCTTGCCGTACCCCGTTAAATTGGAATGAAATGGAGGAGCGTTCTGTGTTTTGGCCTGAGATGCTTAAAGAGGCTGAAGAACAAGTTGCCATGATCAGAGAAAGATTGAAAACAGCACAGTCAAGGCAGAAGAGCTATGCTGACAATCGCCGTCGTGATTTAAGTTTTGAAACCAATGATTTCGTGTATCTCAAAGTTACTCCCCTTAAAGGTGTAAAAAGGTTCCATGTCAAAGGGAAGCTTGCACCTAGGTATGTTGGGCCATTCAAGATATTAAGCCGTCGAGGAGAGGTTGCATATCAACTGGAATTGCCTCAGCCATTAGCAGGAGTGCATGATGTGTTTCACGTATCACAGCTCAAGAAATGTCTCATAGTGCCGATAGAGCAAACACCGTTAGAAGCAATTGAATTGCAAGAAGATCTAACTTACAAAGAGCAGTCGATTAACATTCTGGATGTAATGGAACGCAGGACCAGAAATAAGTCCACTCGCTTTTGCAGAGTTCAGTGGAGTAACCACTCAGAAAATGAAGCAACCTGGGAGCATGAAGAAGACTTGAAGGCAGAATTTCCAAACCTATTCTCTAGTCAGCCCTAAATATCGGGGTCGAGATTCCGTTAAGGGGGAGGTTTGTAACATCCCAAATTTTTTATTTTTATTTATTTAATATTATTTTATTTCAATTTATGTTTTTTGTGATTTTTTTGGATTTATTTCGATTTTCTGAGATTTATTTGAATTATTTTGCATTAAAGTATATTGCCTTTTGTCAAGAAATAATTATAAAAAGAAAAGTTTAAAATAAAGTTTTGCTAAAAATATTTTATTTAAGTTCAGAATGTCTCAAGGTATTTTTGAGATTTTTCTGGGAATTTTTCTGATATTTTTGTTGTCTTAAATAAATTAAATTATTTTCCTAATTATTTTAATTAGAAAAGCCGGAAAAACCCTTCGTGAACAGTACCGGTCAGCAGCCCAAAGACTATCGTGCACCAGCCCGATTTATTCTACCGTTCTTCCAGAGAATCAATGCGCACCGCTCGGATCGAATCCAACGGGCTTTATCAAGCCACATCATTTAATGAAACCCTAATCGCTAGCGACCGTTAGATCTTCATCGCACGGCTTTCATCAGAGCATACCGATTCGGAAACCACATTGTATCCGGGCCGTCGGATCAAGATCGCGTGGCTGTCCGTCTTCGTGTCCGAGTCGAACTCGCCGCCGCCACCGTATCCGCTCGGGACTCCGCCGCCGCCAAGCTTTCCAAGTTTCCGCACCCGTGCCGGGTATTTAAGGACCCCGAAGCCCTCCCGAGGATTCCCACGAGCCACCGCACCTTTTCGCCATTGCATCGTCCCCGGAGGAGCCCTGGAGCCCGTGCGAGACCTCGCCGGAGTTCGCAACGTCTTTCCGAGGAGTTGCGCCGTGTTTTCGTCGTCGCTGGTGACTCTTCCGCCGTGTCGGTTCCGGATTCGTGCTCACCTCGTCGAGACGCATCGGATCCGCTATTTCTTCCTCGCCGGAAAGCGCCGGAGCACCGTCGGGCTCGTCTTCGTCTTCAACTCCGGTGGAACTACGTCGCCGGGTTTTCATCGCCGAGTTCAAAGGTTTTCGACCGTTGGATCTTCTACGGACGCACCGGATTCGCCCACGTCGACTCGGTAAATAGCGCTCAGGTCGGGTAAGTGGGTACCGTTCGATTTTAAATGAGAGGTTACGATTGCGCCACGTTGACTAGGTCAACAGTAAAATACTCAGGTACCTATCACCATCCGATCTAGATCCGTTGGTTGCTGTTTCGCCACGTAGTAGATTAAACATGAACCGTTAGATTGATTTTAGACGGCGTGGATTGTGCCACGTGTTAGCCGTACCGGATCAGCGCAGAGCTGACATCAGCCGACGCAATAAATCGGATTTTTCTTTACAAAAATAATTCGGATATTTCGGATTTTCCAATTTTAGGGATTTTTGGATTTTTGAATCTTCCGATGGCTGGTTCTTCCTCATACGAACTCCGATTTGGGTGATTCAAATTTCTAAAAATTTGTAAAATTGAGATCTATCTAATGGTGATTTTTGTTGGATTTTTAGAGTTTGTTTGTTCTCTGTTTTTGGTGTTTATTTGCTATTTCTTCTCGATTCGCATAGACATTGAATTGTGCGAGGCTTCGGAGGAGGAATTAGCAACTCAAGAACAATTTTCAGGTCAAGACCAGGAGCTTAACAAAGGCAAGTTGTGCTTTGATCATGTTGCACCCATAAGCTAGATTAGTTGCTATTTTGATTTACTTTATTGCATGTTATTTTATGTGTATAAATGTTTTCAACATAATTTTGGGATTAGCTAATGCACCCTTTGAATTATACCCTACCTTGTTAATTGTGTGCCATACTCCACTTGTCACCTTAGGTTGGTTCACTATAGTTGGTTAATAATGTGTAATGCCGCAAATCTCTTTCGCTAGGGTTTTCGGCCGGTACTTATTCCACCTTCGTGATTCAGGGATTTGTATTTGGGGGAAAATATTTATTTTCGCATTTTCGAAGCTTTTAGTAAAGGATTTTCTTTTTTGTCGTGGGTTTGAAATATCAGTCTGTGGAGATGGTTGATTTGTGGTGTCTAGAGGTTGTGTTGTTTTTATTATTGCAGTTTATCTCTTGGGCTAGAGGGAGAAATTCTGGACTTTAAGGGGGTGTTGTTTTGGGCCTGTTGAGGGGAGAAATAACCCTAATCTCATTTCTTTTTCCTGGTGTGGCTGAAATATCTTGGTGGGCAGCATCTTTTTCTTCCCAGTCGACTCCCCAGTGTCCCTGGCCTCCTCCCTAGCCCTCATTTGGCGTTCCTCCTGCGCCCACTTCCCTGGCCGAAACTCCCCAGCGCCCCTGGTCTCCTCCCCAGCTCCCATCTGGCTTCTCCACCGTGCGCCCTGGCGCCTTGCCCCAGCCGAGTCCCTGGCTTCTCCACCGTGCGCCTCCCCTGGGAGCTCCCCCAGCCGCCTACTCCGGCGGTGCCTCTTCTCCGACCAGCTCCAGCGGCGATGGCGGCCCCTCCAGTCGGCCAGCAGCGCCTGCTGCTCCCAACCGGCCGTCCCCAAGCGCTGCTCCCTTCACCTCCCTCCTTCCTCCATGTTCCTTTGAGGTAAAAACCCTAGAAATTTTGGGGGTGGAATTGCTTGCATGTATGCTATTCGATGAAATGACTGATAGGTGTTTGCTCATATGACCCCCTCAGAGTTCCCCATTCTGGCCTTAAGAAGCTGGGATTGGGTTCCTCGCTTGAGTTGCTTCTTGCAAGTGTTTTAAAGTGTCTATCTCATGCTGGACCACGAACTTGACTCATCTTCTGTTCTTCGTTCACATGTGCGTGGGTCAAATAGTGAGATGAAGTGTAGCCAGTAGTCGCATAGTGCATAGCTATTTTTATGTTAGTACTATGTCTATGTGACCGGTGATTACTGCTCAACTCAAGGTTGCTTGGTATCCATTTGTTTAATATATGCACACTTGTTAGTTGGTAAATTCGGATTGCAATACTCGGCTCAGTGTCAATCATCCTGGTACTCATATAAGTGAGATGAGTTGCAGCTTGATTGAGCTAGAAATGCCGGTCTTTGAGAAATGTTCAAAATGTGTGGGTTGAAATGCAACTATCTAGGAAATTAGACCCTTGTGGAGTCTTTCATTTTGGTAAATAATGTATGTTCCTGTACTTCCTAAGTAGTTACTTAAATTGATCTCAATGTTAAACTTTTAGCATAAACTTTCTTTGCATGCACTTTCTTTTAGTGTTGCTGTGGTCTGAATACATTGCTTTGTTTTGTGAGGATGTTGATAGTTTTGAGAGCACAACAATTTCAGGATCTGCATATATTGGCCTCTTTATCTGAATGCTTGGCAATTTTGCGTAATACAATTTCAGTGCAGTTATGCAGGGATGTGGCTATCGAGAGCAGAGCAATGGAAGAAATCTTTAGACTTCTTTGTAAATCTACAATAACCCTAGAGGCAAGTGCAACCCATATATCTCTTATAGGGTATTTAGTTAATTGCTTGGGTTATGTATATGCTTACGCTATGGTTGCATTCGTGTTTATAAGCACGTTTAGTAAGGTAATTGTCTTTTGATGAAAAGAGTAAGTAATCTGATACAAGTGCATCATTGTGAACGTGTTATGATTTGGTTGATGGACTTTATATGCCTTGCCATCATGAAATTATGTTGCATCCCTGGATTGAATGTTATGTGTGATGTTTAATGAATTCCGTCTAGATGCCGTGATGACGTCTTGCTAAGGCTTACTTTCATATTTACGTTCACTAGTTTGATAGGCTAGTGGGAATAATGAAAGTATGGAATTAGATTGCGAAAATGGATTGATTTATGATCAAAATAGATGGAATTAGTAATTTCTCGAGTAATGGTGATGGGAGTATGAATATGAATGTTGAGGAGGTGATTATGAGTGTTGAGAATGTGATTATTGAGTGTTGCTAATGCGATTATGAGTGTTGAGGATGTGAATGGAAATTTATGGATGTGAGGAGTGGTTGATGTTATGTATTTGGCTATGGCTATGAAAATGTGAGAAATGAATGTAGTTCACAAATTTGTTTATGTCATTTGCATTTGTGCATTCATGATGGAAGAGGCGACCCATTCTGATGCGGGCCTCTGTGCTCACATGTAGTGAGCACGAAAGTCCTACCTCGTAGGTGTATGGGAGCGAGTCAATAAGAGTAGGCACCCTCCACCACAGGGTGGAAGGGGAATGCGAGGGTGCACACCGACGGGTGTGCATTCGGCCATACCGGTATGTGCTAAAAGTGGAGATGAGCATGCATGATGCATCATATGCATAGAAATTGTGCAATCTGCATTGCATTGTCAATGATAGATCATGTTTTATGAGTTGATTATGATGTATGGATATGATATTCTTCTTTTGTATGGCATATTTGCACCTGCATTGTATTGACAATGATGGATCATGTTATGCATTGAGATTGTTAATTGTTGATTGATGTGAATGAAATGCATGGTTGTGTTGCATTATATATATCATTGTGTATCTGCATGGGATATTATGTGAATGAAATGCATGGTTGTGTTGCATTATATATCTTTGCATATATGTATGAGATATTATGTGAATGAAAGCACAAAAGTATTTCATTGCATTGTGTATTGCGATTGATAAATGTTGATTGATGAGAATGGGAAGAACAGGTTGAGGATTGAGGCGTGGACTCATCCAGAAATGAATTGTGAGGCATGGGTAAGATTTAGTTATACTTCCGAGTGGATTGTGGTAAGGAGAGTTAGTTACTGCTTCTTTTACTGGTTGATTTCAATTAAGTACTGGCTAGGTTACATGATGAAGTAATTGTATTCTTACGTTTTGGAATTTATATGAGTTCAACTGCTTCCTTTATTTACGGATGTCAATTAAAGGAATTGTTTCTTTAATCTTGTAGTAGTTGTATTTTAGTCGAATTCTTTTTTTTATGCTTTTTTTATGCCAGATGCACTTTGCTGAGTCTTGGACTCACGCTTGTTGTTTCTTGTTTTAGGTACTTTGAAGCTGACTCGCTGGGATGGGAGTAGAGCACGTGCACGACTTCGGTCACCAACAACCAATTCAATTGTTTCGTTAAGTGTGGTTGTAACTAATGCTAGTGTAATGTGTTGATCGTCGTTGCGTAGTCGGTTAGTTGCCGGTTGGTTATATGATCGATTATCTAAGGACCTGCTAGATGGTTTCATTCTATTTCGAGTGATTGATATATTATACAACTGCTATTATTCTTTTGTCTGCTGAGTGGATGTCCTAGTTTTAGGGGAAGTGCTGCCGAAATTTTGAGAATTTCGGTGGCTTAGTTTAGACCGGTTTTAAGAGTCAGAGGTTAATTCTTGTCTTTTCGCTAGAGGTGTCATTAGTTATTTGAGAGTTTTGGTAGCATCTGTGGCGCATTTGGCGTCGGGGTGTTACATAATGAAATCAACATGGATGGTTAGATCGGATTAGAATGCTTAGCCATGCCACGTCATCATATGTACATGAATTATTGATTATTAATTTTGACTAATGGAATATGGAACAATGAAGTTAACTTGTGTGTCATGTGTGGTCACACAAAGAGATTGAGTTGTCGTGGTGGGGAGGTCACACAACGATGTTGATTTGTGAGTAGCACGTGGTGCTTGGTAACCAACCGGGTGGTAATCATTTTAGATTGAAGCAAGTGGAAGGGGTAAGTGTGCCAGGGTGGGCTCAGTGGAGCTGAGGGTATGTGCAAGTCTTGCTTTGATCAAACTTAAGGACTTAACCTTGCGAGCCTTTGACCTGAGTCAATCATGCAACCACATGTCTGTTTTGGGGCAGCCTAGCTGACTAATTTGCAAAGTCTTAGCTTGAGTACTATCGTGGTGGTGTGAGTCCGGGTGTACGGAGGAAACTCACATGGCGCAAGAAGGGGGCCCTGTTGTGGTGGTGTAACCCTTCAGTGTTGAAACCTCAGCGGGTAGTACTGGGTTAAGATGATGCATTGTAAAGGCTTTGTTATGATCATTCGCCTGTGTGGTGCATGGTTGTATCGTGTGGGTAAAGTGCATAATCTCTGCAGAGTGTATAAACTATTTGGATAGCCGTGCTCACGGTATTGAGCAATGCTTAGGAATTACAGTCAAGGGTTAGTTTAATAAAATCGACAATTGAATGGGATGGCAGGATGCCTTGTGATTAATGGAACTTGACTTAGGTGGAAACTTGGTTTACTTGAGAATCATTGAATCTATTTATTGTTATTATTTGTTTTACTGTCTTTTCAATCTATATATTGTATGTGTTTTAAAGGCTGCTTTACTGCAAACAAACCTTAGCCTTCCTTTGGAATAAGCCTTGCATATAGCTATGGTAGAAATGCATTCTGTGCACAACTTGTTGAGTGCTTTTGTACTCACCCTTGCCATCGACAACAAACAACAGTGGAGGAATCGTCGCCTGTGTCGAAGGAGGATTTCCAGGAGGATACGAGTCACTAGGCCAAGCATTGTCAGTCGCCTGTGGTGTGCTGATGGGACATCTACGTCTTTTGCTATATTTCCACTGCATTTGTCTAAGTTTACTTCCAGTCTAGCCCATGTGGCTGAATAATGTAAGTGATCATAAGATCATACACTAGTTATATTAAATAAATGAAGTCTTATTATTCTTATCGTTGTGTATGATGTGATGCTTACCGATGTTAAGCGGTGTGCACTAGCATTGATCCTGGGACTAGTTCGGTAAAACATAGTGGATTCGAATGGGTGAATTCGGGTCCTTACATACAATCCCATAAAATGGGTTGATAACATGTCTATCTTAGAACGAGGACTGTGCATTTTGTCCGAAGTATGAAAAAAGTAAATCCAAAGAATTTCCCCTATCAATTAAAACTCTCCCTACTTTACAGTTACTAACTATAGAAGAAATTGCTAATGGAAGCTTTTAGGGAATTGACATACCCTTTGGATAGCCTTGCTTGTTGAAGGTAACATCAACATCCAACCACTTGGGGTGCTCAGATCTTCTTGCGAGTGTCAATACTGTTGACCTCCCTCTAAACAGTTTTGAATTGCCTTTTTTATGTGTATGCAGATGATCCTCCGAATATGATGTTGACGTGATTGTCTGGTTTCTGAAAACCCATGTCTTCATCACCATCTGCATCCTTACTGTTTTATACTTCTAATAAGGTTGGCATAGGACCCTTGCCAAAGTAGAAATCATCCATGTGTCTCTGCCAAGTACGGTAATTTTGCAAGTCATGTTTGTGTGCTTTATGCAATGGACACTAGCGACCATTTCCACTAGTTGCACCAGGATTTTTGGAAGTGGACTAGTCATCCTACCAACCAGTTTTCTTCTTCCAAGGAGCCTTACCTTTGGAGAAAGTAGGTCATTATGAAATGTCTGCAACCTCTCTTTGAGCATTCTTTTTGGTCTTTTTCTTATTTTTCCCTTACGGTCTTTGGATTTAGAGGTCTTCTTACTCCTATAGTCTAGGTTGTGTCAATGTATAACCCTTATCGACCATATGGTTCCACTCGATGGCCTCATGTGCATCCAAATACCGATCTGCCATATAGAATAACTCTGATATGGTAGAGGGTGGATGGATGTTGAGGTCTTCTGTAAAGCATTTAAAGCGTACAGTCGACTTAAATGCATGAATTACAAATTCATCAAAAATATTTGGGATTGTATTACGAACTTCTACAAATCTCTTACTAAACTGATGTAAATTTTCACCAGAAGTTTGACAAAGATGATGTAATTCATCTTCTTTACCTAGCATGGCATAGCAACTTTTAAAATTATTTAAAATTGCATGGCACAAGTTTTTCCAACTGAAAATAGAACCTTTTAGCTAATTAAACATCAAAGTTCTTGTTGATCTTTTAAAACAGTAGGAATGTAGCTGATCATTACCTTCTCATCACCTCTAGTAGTCTGGATGGTGGTGGTATAAACTTGTAAAATTTTGATAGATTTTGAGTTCCATCTGTAACACCCCGGCACCCCGTGCCCCGAATGTTATCCTCTCTAGCACCAACAATTCCAAATTGCTAAGAATAAATAATAGCAAAACAAGCGAACAACTAGAACGTTGTTGAACTTATTAAAAATTTCGGCAGCACCTCCCCTAAAACTAGGACATCCACTCAGCAGACAGAAAACATTTGCAGTTATATAATATCATTCTAGCAGGTCCTTAGTTAACCAATCACGCATCCAATAGAAATTAATAAACTCCACATAATTATTACAGGACAGGGACTCATTACGCATAACCGCAAATAACCTTTTACAAGAATTTTCTCGAGCTAGTAATAACATAACTATAAACCAACATGAACGGTGGTGATGCAAACGTGATTGTGCTACTACCCCCACCCATGCATGTCGGTTCAAGGTACCTGCAACAATACAAACAACAAGCGTCAGTCGATAACTCAGCGAAGTACATCAAAGAATAATTTCATAGTCAATCGCATGTTCCTACTTAAGAGCATAATAACCATTCTTACATAAGAATAGCAAGTGGATAAAACAGAAGTGTCAAAATTAATTCTCCAAACCAACCCCTGCGCTCGTCTTTGACGGAGTTCACAACTCCACGATAAAGAAGTGTAACATATAACCTGAAAACATAAATCATATCTCGCAACCAGATATGAAAATACAGGATATGCACAATCCATCACACAGACATGAAAAATACAGAATATGCATAATCCATCACACAGACATGAGAATACAGAATATGCATAATCCATCACACAGACATGAGAATACAGAATATGCATAATCCATCACACAGACATGAGAACGCAGAATCTGAATAATCAATCACACTTCTACAATCATGTAATGCATTATGCATGCTCACCTGTTTCACTTCATTACTAAACCCCGACACATATCTCTTTAACCTTTTTGGATGTGGCCACGACTCGATCCAACTCGACACCTTTCCATTTAACTCAAAATCATCGTTATAATGCAATGCAGATGCAAATATGCCATACAAAAGAAGAGTCTCATAGCCATACATCATAATCAACTCATAAAACATGACCTATCATTGACAATGCAATGCAGATTGCATAATTTCCATGCATATGATGCATCATGCATGCTCATCTCCTCTTTTAGCACATACCAGTATGGCCGAGTGCACACCCGTCGGTGTGCACCTCTCATTCCCTTCCACCCCGTGGTGGAGGGTGCCTACTCTTCTCGACTCGCTCCCATACAACCACGTATATGGGACTACAAGGTAGGACTTTCGTGCCCACTACATGTGAGCACAAAGGCCCACATCAGAATGGGTCGCCTCTTCCATCATGAATGCACGATGCAATTTACAAGAATGAAATGCAATATACCGCTTAAATGATATTATTATACATCTTTATCCTTTTGAGTATACTCTAACACTGATTATAAGATACTCCAAATTGAGTTCCACAAAAAATTTCATCAAAATCCACCCTTTATAGCATAATTTGTTTATATATTCTTTTCACATATGTAAAAGTGTATATAGCAAAAAAAATATAGAGCTCCGATGATTTTTTTCAACCATGTCACATTGGAGTATCTTAGAATCATTATTGGAGTATATCGAAAATGATAAAGAAGTATAATACTTTCATTTAAGTTGTATATTGAAGGTAGGAGTATGTACTCCTGAGAGTATACGGAAAAGGCTTCCTATATATATATATACACACTATATATTATAGTGGGTGGGTTTGCCGGCCATTTAGGCATGCCAGGTGTCTCCCCTTGCAATTAGGCCCTCCAGAAAATTAGAAATTACGTTTAGGTCCTTTTGATGGTTTTTTAAGTAAAACAGACCCAAAAAAATTTAAAATTACATTTAGGTGCCTCTGTGGTTTACATTTTGGTCCTCCTCGTGGTTTTTAGCGAACGGACCCCGAAAAAAATATATTTCTTCAGGTCCCTCTACGGTTTACGTTTAGCTCCTCTTAGCGGTTTTCTGAGAAGCGGAATCAATAACAAAAAGTTGTCTCGACAAAAAAAAATAGATTCGTCGAAGGTTTATAGCAACACATGGATTCACCGACGGGTCCGAGCGACCTTTAAAAAAACAAAAATACATAAAAAAAATGCGGCCACACTTTTCTTAAAAAAAGATTCAACCGTGGTTTGCTCAAAAAAACACATCGACAAAAAAAACACAGATTCGTCGAAGGTTTATAGCAGCCCACGGATTCACCAACGTGTTCGAGTGATCTTTAAAAAAACGAAAATACATAAAAAATACGGCAGCGTTTTTCTAAAAAAAATACACAGATTCAATCACGATTTTCTAAAAAAAACACAGGTTCGTCGAAGGTTTATAGCAGCCCATATATTTGCCGACGTGTCCTAGCCGCAGTTTTCTAAAAAAAAACACAGATTCGTCAAACGTTTATAGCAGCCTATAGATTTGCTGACGGGTCCTAACGACCCAATTTTTTAAAAAATTATGAAAACCGAAAATATGACTAGATTTCACAAATTACGTAAAAAAAACAGCCGCAGTTTTCTAAAAAAAACACAGATTCGTCGAAGGTTTATAGCAGCCCATTGGTTCTCCGACGGGTCCTAACGCAAAAAATAAAAATACAAACTAGATTACATTTTCATCCCTCCGCAGATTTCTCCTAAAAACAAAAACCACAGATTCACCGACGATTTATAGCGGTCCACAGGTTCACTGACAGATCCTAACAACCCTTTTTTAAAAAAAAACAAGAAGATCGGTATTACACAAAAAAACAAAAATATATTTGTATTCTTCCAAAAATAGGAACCGCAGATTCACGAACGGTTTATAACAGTCCACAGATTTGCCGATGGATCATAGCCACCTATTTTTTAGAAAAGAAACACAGTAAACTGGAATTACGCAAAAAATGAAAATATATTTAGATCCCTTTGCGTTTTTCTCTAAATAAACACAGATTCACCGACGGCTCTAGCAATCCAAAGATTCACCGATAGCTTCTAGCAATCTATTTTTTAAAAAATTAAGAAAATCGAAATTACGGGGGAATTATGCAAAAAAAACGTTTAGATTCCTCTGCGTTTTTCTTTAAAAAAACACAGATTCACCGACGGCTCCTAGCAATCCAAATATTCGCCAACGGCTTTTAGTAGACCATTTAAAAAAAAAAAAAACCGAGGTTACCCGATTTTTTTATAGAGAAATCCAGCGAACAAAATTTCGCACGAACCAGCATCGCGACCGAAATTTCGCACGAAGCAGCATCGCGACCAAATTTCTCGAATTTCGCACGACACGTAATACGCACTAGGAAATTTCGCTCAACGCGGCGTAGTGCGTGGCACTGGCTAGTATATATTATACACGGAAGATTTTGAGCGCATGCAAGACACAAAGTACATTTTTTTGCAAAAAAGCCCTCCAGGAATTCCAGAATCGCCAATAGGTCCTTCCACCGGTATTTTGCAAAAAGGACCCCCCAGAATTCGGAATTATCAGTAGGTCTTCATCCGGAGTTTTGCAAAAAGGACCCCAGAATTTTGAAATTACCAGTAGATCCTTCCACCGGTGTTTTGCGAAAAGGACCCTAGAACATGTCCTTTCAACGACTATTTTGCAAAAAAGACCCCATAATTCTGCAAAATCGTCCCGGATGCTGGTTCTTTTGACCCAGAAGATTCCAAAATCGCGAACAAGTCCTTTCGCCAGTTATTTTGCAAAAAAGACCCATAGATCCGCAAATTCAACACGAGTGCCAGTTCTTTCGATCGACACAAAAGATTAGATTTACGTTATGCAAATTCACCGACGGCTCCTAGCCAATCAATTTTGTTAAAAAAAACACCACCAAGAAAAACAAAATTGTATTTTTTGAAGAAAAATTTAGGCCGAATTTTTTCACCGGGCACAGCATCATGCGCCCCTCTATCTAGTGAGAGCTAAATGGCATAAACTAAACCGCAAGCTAGCCGTCAACTTAATCGTACTTTTAACTGTGGCTGCCTTTCTGTCGTTATGCAGAAAAATAGGGTAATATCTATACAGTTTTGGATAATGCTGACGTGTACAATAAATTAGTCCAATATGTTCCTCGTGGTCCTTGCAAGCAAAATCACATGCTGCACGACATGATGTTGCTACTTCCAATAATTTCAACTCGTCAGCATCACAGCTATTAATCGATCGGCTTCTGTTAATTATCCTGAATACTAGAAATGTACGCAAAGCAGTCAAAAATTTTCAAGTTCTTGGATGGTTCGTAGTTCGCGCTCGATTAATTTTCAAGTATAAATAGTATAATGCACGACCAGATTTTCGTGAGGCATGTTTTGACTTCCGAGATTCTCCTCCGCACGGCGCAGAAAAGTAGTTGAGAGAATTATTTTTGGTCAAGGCATGCATTTAATTTCCACAATGCCACAACTAATTTTCAAGAATAAAAATCACATTTTGTTGTGTGGAAATTAGTGGTTTCTTTTCTTCGAGGCATACACGACGGTCTGAAGTGTACAGTTTGGAGGCATGTTCCATGTAACCATGCATCCAATGTCAACCACATGAGTTGAATAGAATCGATCAAAAATTGTGACGGAGTTACGTGCAATGCATGTTTCTTTTTCACGCTCGTGTTTTGAGGACCGGTACCAGATGTGTTACTACTTGACGGTTTACATATATTAAATAGTCCTTGACTTACACCTATCAGCAACTCAGCCTAATTGGAGGTTCATGCTAATTCTTTGCCTATTCTTGCTGGGTGAAATCCACTCCCGCAATGTGCTTCTGAGACTTAGATATATAAACGCATACAGGTCTATATTATAAGAGGATCGATATATACTTGCGACATCTCCTTTCTCTGTGCAACGTAAAAATATGTCTTGCATTAATCAATGGAGGGAATAAGAAAGTAACTCGGAAAATAGTACTATCATCAACTCTAGCTAGTTTCTCTCTTCCTCCAAGTTTACAAGGTGTATCTCTTTTTAGCACGCATAGTAGCTAAGAAGTTATTAAAAATGACTAAATTACCCCTAATTATTAACACTAAGTACTATATTTAATACATGCATATAGAGAATAGGAAGTAAAGATGGATGTTTATCAGGGGTATATAGGGGATATGATAGAAATTTTACATTGAAATTTGAAATACGCCCTATATTTATAGAGAAAGACAATTCAAAAAATACATCTTATAAACTTCGATGGAGAGAGTAATTTTCATCTCGAAAAAAAATGTATGCTTAATTAAGTGTAACATCTCAAAAATCCAAAAATGGGAAAAACAAAATTCCAAAATTTAAAAATAGAACTGAATAAAAATTTAATTAGAATCAAGAGTTTAATTTAAAATATCATCTTTTTCCACATTTTCTTGAATTCTAGGCTTAAGAAAAGAATAATCACAATATTGAAATATTTTCTTTCAAAATAAATAAACTATAAAAATGAGTTTGAAGTATGATCTTATTTTTAATTTTCATCTTTTATAAATTTTTCTTTAATTTTGGTTTTAAGAAAATCTTTTATATTAATTGTTTTCTTCTCTTTCAAAATGCAAAACCCAAAATCCCATAAGAAACAAAATCTGGAAAAATTTATGTAAACACTAAATTGTCTCCAAGTTATCGTCAAAAAAATTCAAAAGTAATGTGAATGTATTTAGTGTTGAAATGAAATCAAGAATAGTGACAAAAGACTAAAAATAGTGCACATGTTAGAATTAAATAAAAATATTTGAATAATATAATCAATTGAAAATTTTATTTAATCATATTCAGTGTCTTTTGGAACCTACCTAAAAATTTTCAGAAAAATAAAATTTGATTTGACTAGTTTCATAAATCAAAGACTGAATTAATTTAAAAACAACATTATCAGTGTTAGAATTTTATAAAATTATATAGAAGTGATTATTATGGAAACCTTAAAATATCCATGGCACCATTCAAAAAAATTGTAAAATAAAATAGACTTCATTTTCATCCTCAGAAAAAATCAAGAATAGAGAATGATAAATTGAAACAGTCACATTGCCAGAATTTTTAAAAATTACACAAGTCAACTTATAAGATGAAAATTTTAAATTAGGGTAAAAACTTTATCCAAATCACAAAAAGTTTCAAAAATTTTAGATAAGAATTGATGGCTCAATTAATGCAAGAATCCAACTTTGCCCTAGAGGTTTTTAGTTTTTATCCTCATGTCCCTTTGACATGTGGGGCCATCCTTGTACCATGGCCCACAAGTCAGTAGCGTAGCACCCAATCTTTGCCTTCTTCTCCGTAGGCTCAGCTCTGCATCACTTCTACCTAGACAGTGCCGTGACAAGAGTTTCCCTGTGTGAATGCTGCCACGTTTGAGCACATCCATGTCGCCATTACTACCTACCGCATCCTTGGTCTAGTGCCACCTCATCTCTCCTAGCCCTTACCACCACAAGCATTGCCACCTGATACACTACCACGGTGGGCATTCGATTTCTTCAGTTTTTTTGGTTCGATTTTTTCAGTTTAATTTTTTTCGGTTTTTGGAAACTAGGAACCGAACCGAACCAAAGTCAAAAACTGAACCAAAATAACTGAAAAATTTTGGTTCAGTTATTTCGGTTTTCTAGTAAACTAAAATGCGCATCTCAATTCATCAATCATCGATCACTGTTCATCAATCACCGACCAAAGCACAGAGTCTTAGAAAGAATCTGAATGATTACCTTGTCGGTGGTGCACTAGTGCCGTCACAGGCGAGAAGGGGATGGTCGGACGCAGTTGAGGACGATGGAGGCTAGGACGAACGACAGCAATAGAGGGATGAAGCCGACACTTGGAGAAGAAGGCAAGAGGACTTCGAGGATCCAAATCTATGCCTATTGCCACTCCTTGAGGGCCTGGGCCTGGGCACGATGAGGAGGAAGCTGGTGATTAGCGAAGGGGTTGGCGGATGGGGGGCTGAGACGCGAAGGAGAGGGAGGGGGCATCTCGGGATGACCGGATGGGGGGCCTCCAGAGCGGGATTGCGGGATTGCGGCGGGCGCCGGAGCTCAACGGTGAGGTCGGGGCGGGGTCCATGGCAGCGGCGAAGCACCTCGCGTGGCGGCGCGGTAGAGCTCTAGGGTTTCACGGGCGCATGCGATGCGAGCGGGGTGGAATGTGTAGGTGACTAGATCGGGTCTCAAGTGGGTTCGGTCGTTCAGTCCTTTGGGGGAATACCTCATTGCCTGGGCTTCATGGGCCGAAGTGGGCGGTGGCTTGGGATGACTTTATTCGGTATTACAGTTTAATTTGTTTCTAGAATCTAAAAACCAAACCGATAACTAAAAACCAAACAACAGCAAAATAAAAAAATGAACTGAAAACCGAAAAAACTGAAAAATTTGGTTAAATCGGTTTGATTCGGTTTGGTTTTTCGGTTTCGGTTTAAAAATGCCCACCCCTATACACTACCACGGCAAACGTGGGATGCAGCCTAAGCACATTTGCATCGTGTGAACACAGAGCAGTCTTGAAGCACCATTACTGCCCTAGACCCTGAAGTTCTGGCTTCATCATCATCACCGAGTGGCACCACCTCTCCCTCTCTGTAGCCAGTCAAACTCCCTGCCATGGTAAGAGATTATGTGCGGAGCTTCAAGAGCCAATCAATCCCACCGGATATAGCCAAGAATGATGCCCAACTCCTACAATGGCACCTTTGCCACCATACTTTGCACTGCCATGACAGAAGGAACCCTATGCACCGACTTAATCTTTGCCCCTTCTAGCCGACTTGTGGTGTTGCACCTAAACACGTTCCCACAGAGTCTATTTAAGACAGCCAAGGGCTCAAGCTGGCTCACTAAATTTGCCTCTAAACCACACAACCCAAGCTTGGCCTTGATCATCCTTCTCTGCCGCCATTGCCTAAGAACAAGAGAAAAGGGGGAAAACCACATAGAAGCGCCTCGGTGAGAATTTCTCTAATACGTTGGGCATGAAGCACCTATGTGCATCCCTGAACTTGTTGTATACCTCATTTTGAGCTTGCATGCATAACCCATAGCGCAACGGCATTGAGCCCTTCTTCTCCAGCGTAGTCACACAATGGTGAAGCTTCCCACTTCCCAGCCATCCTCCGACTGAGCCAATTACTAAAGTGGGGCCCTTCTTACTCACTAGTCACTAATGATTAATCCATCCTTTGCCAAGCATAAGCACCCATCAATTGAGTTATAGCCATTCGGCCATGGGCGCTACTGCACCAGTGTAGTGGCAGCCTACCTCTGGCCATTGCCGATCGTGCCTGAGCCCGTCCGTATTTTCCTCGTGACACCTCCTAGCTCATTGTGCCCTAGCGTAAGATCGGCCCGCCGCCATCGCCGGTGGTGAGCTTCCCTGGGGGATCCTCTATTTTGTGTTGCTACCAATGGGATAGCCCTGTCAGTCGGCACGCAAGCACACACCCTTCAAATTGTGAAATACGCTTTTATACTGTGAAAATGTATTTCGCCATTTTCCTAGAATTTTCCAAACTGAGAGCATTCAAACTTTAATATCTTTTGAATTTCAACTCCAAATCTAGTGAGATAAATTTATAAATTTATCTAAAATCATATAGTTTTAGAATATGCAAAAATATTTAATTTGATAACTAAATTTGAATTATTTGAATTTAAATTTGTATAAACCCTATTATGGACACCATTGCAAATATAAAACCATAATTCCTAAAAATATGAAACAAATTTCTAAATACTCCTAATACCATAAATAATTCATTTTCTAAAAATATTTAGATTTAAGATTAGTTTGATTAAAATTTGAAAATCGGATCCTTCCCAATGTATTAGAAATCCAAAAGGTTATAATTTATGCGTATAAATTCAAATTTTGGTAAAAACCAATTCCTAGGCCTAGATAAGAGCATAACATCCTTAGATATGCAAAAATATTTTATATTTAGTTAAGTTTGAACTATGTTTGTATATAACCTTGCTTATAATACACATATAAATAGAATGTGCATGAAACTCACAAATAAATAATAAAACATGTAAAACCTATTTTTATATGATATATAGGACATGGCCATTTAATATTGCAAAAAATGATGATTGGATTTGATCTTAGTATGCATTAGTTTCTATTTATAAGTTCGATTCTAGTCCTAGAACTGTAGTCAATAATCTCTTAAATTTGTGAAAACTAGTTTCTAAACCTAATTAGGACCATAATATACCTGGCTAAGAAAAAGTACTTCATATTTGATTAAGTTTAAAATAAAATTATAACAAACTTTAGGTGCTAGATCATAAAGTTAGCATATGACCATATAGCACAAATGTATGCTAATGTAATAAAAACCTACTTGTAAACATTCTATAGGTCTAGGTCAGCTAATTCTACAAAGATAAATAATGTTTAGTTTAGTTTGGACTAGGTTCCTAGATAACTTGACTTGCCATGTATAAAAGATCAATACATATATCTCATAAATAAATAAAAGAATTCATTTTCTATGAGCATAGAAACTAAAACATCAATTGTAGGATTGATATATACTAAACTAGCAATCAGAGGGGGGGGTAAAAGATTGCGCGGAAGCTAAAATCAAATTTTTGATTATTTTTGAAACACCCCAATTAACTGATTCAGATTCGACAAAAACAGAATGATGCACGTCCACTAAAACAGTAATTACTGAAGATCCAACCGTTGGATTGATATGAAATTCTAACAGTAGAGACTAGATTCAATTTCGAAATTAAAAAAACAGGAATCAGTTTGATCGGATCTACGGATCTAAAGATATTACCTTCACAATTTTGACTGAAATAATAATGACGGGAATTGATCTTGATGGAGTATTCATTTCTACCAATATACCGATCCTCTGCTTTTACAATTCGGCAGACTTACGTGCTTCTTGATATCTTCAGAAACTTCAGAAGGAAATACCGAACACAGATAACAGGATATTGTCGCTTCTCCTGAACTTCTGAGAAAATTTATAGTTGTATCTGAACTCTAGTCGTCGCTTCTGCAAGACTACAACTTGATTGTTTCCTGCACATCAAGAAAACACAACAGCGATTGCCCAGATAACAAAGTGCTAGCAAAAGAAGTAAGGCAGATCGAAATAACACGAGGTTTCGTACTACCTCAACTGCGCAATGTGCGGCAAGGAAGTTTGGCCACCGGAACCGAGACGTACGCGAGAATGCCGTCCAGGGACCAGACGCTAGGAGCAAGCAAATTATCTAGTCGCTTTGCTTTCAACAACAAGACATGCATGCATTCAACGATCCCTTTTTTGTTGATCAGCCGCAAGGATCAAAGAGCTCTTCTATTCGCCGTCAATCTTCTAGTCACCTGGACAGACTTCAAGGCACACGTCAGCCTTCAACCGAGGAAATCAAAACGCCATGCACTCGTCGTATCATGCATGCATGCTTGGCCATAAAGAAAGCTGAACTTCTAGTCACCGGCAACAATGCACAGCAGCCGTAATAGCCAGCCGCCGCAAAAACCCTTGTCGCATGGAAAACGGCTGAACCTCCAGCCGCCAGAGAAAAGCTCAATTCATTGCTCAGGTTTCAAGTCCTTTTATACAACTCAAAACCCTAACACATGTATGCATATCCACCTGGCCCAATACACATGGCCCAATATATGCATACAACCCAAAATTCACACATGCACGCCAGACGCCCGCCTGTCAGACTCACGGACTAACCAACCTTCGTGTGCACCGCTCTCAGCCCGAACGCCCGCATGATATCCTCGACCACTAGGACCTCGATTCCTCCTCGAACCTAATCCCAACCTCGGCCTCTATGAACCTAGTTCCAGTCCCGTCATCGACCATGTTCGGCCTCAAGCAACACCTGCACACAAATAAACAAACAACGCATCCGAGCACAAGTCCACGACTTGACTCAAAGTCAATCC
Source organism: Guadua angustifolia (assembly GCA_036346375.1). NCBI lineage: Eukaryota > Viridiplantae > Streptophyta > Magnoliopsida > Poales > Poaceae > Guadua > Guadua angustifolia. The sequence continues at coordinate 21,259,172 of CM070513.1, forward strand.
ATACAACCACTCACATGAGTGCATTGCATCAAACAAAATCCATCATGCTATCACCAGCATAATAATCATCTCAACATAGCACATGCATAAGCACCACACATGCTATAACCAAAGTCACTTTACAATGCCAATTTCACCATTCAACCAATTTTTTATCACATGATCTCACAATATCCCCCTTGATGAAAACATTGGCAACACCATTTGGACCTGAACATTGGCATTCACCTCACAAGAACAGATGTACGAAATTTTGTTTATAAAACAAAAAGACAAACAAGGTGACCAAAAGACAAAGAGAGAAAATCTCCCCCTACAAAGAAGAAACAAATCTCCCCTTATCTAAAAAGAAATCCCCCCCTATGACAAAGAGAAACACCCCCTAACAGAAAGAAGAAATGTGTGTGTGAATGTGCAATGTGTAACAAAAAATTCTCCCTTTGATTCCAAAATTTCTCCCCCTTTGACAATGAATTCATCAAGAATGCAAAAGAGAACAAAAGAGAAACTTCTCCCCTTTATGTTGTTGTTTTCCTTTTTTATGTAATCGAGCATTATGAATCATGCACAAATGGAACAACTTGATCACCAAGTCATACTATCAACAGATTTGCACCCTCAAATCTACACATAAATAATGTAGAGTAAGCATACTAGAAATCAAGTACTATTAACGATTTTTGCATGGCATGATCTCCTTTCTCAACAATCTTAAAACCTGAAAACATTGAATTTTTGTGCACTTTATTTGTGCTTTGAAAAACTGATTCATTACTTTGATTGCAACAATAACAATTGCAAGGAATTACATGCACCATCAGCCTTACTTTTCAACCATACCAAGCAATCAAAAGCTTAAGGTTTCATGGTTTCGGTCATACACAACCTCTTCCAAGTTCATATCAAAGTGCAATGATAAGCGCCTCAGAAGAAGAAGTGCGATAATACATAACCTTGTTCTTGTATTTATCAACAATCACTCTTTTAGCTTTAGCATTTAACTTTCATATTTAGCAGCTTTTGAGCAGGATCAAGATAGCCAAGAAAGTTCAACCATGATAAGATTTAATTCAAGTTGTCATTCCATTTAAATAGTCATGTCATAAACTACACCATATATGCATAAACATGAAGTTGCAAAGACCTTGTAACATAAACATGGCTTCAAACGACATATGTGTATGAAATACAATGCTCATTACTTTTTCATTGTTTTCTATTTTTTTTTGTTTTTCGTTTGAGAAGCACACAAAATAAAAAGGATGTTACAAAAATATTACACGGTTTTTCACAAGCTTCCCCTCAAAACAACCATCTTAAAAAAATTTCTTCAAAATTGTCACTTGAAGGGAATAATTTTAAAAAACAAAAGGCTTGAAAGAACAATCCTCCCAAAAAAAGCAAACGAAAGAAATTTTCAACAACAATCCATAAACTCCCCCTCAAATGAATAACCAATGAAATCAAAAAAGAGATGATGATATACATGTGCTTAAGTTATCATGGTATGTTCAGTTAAGCATAAGAATGAATCATGATAAATAAGTTCTAAGCATGAAAAGACATGATATAAGATATAACATTATTGAACATGCCAGGGGATATATATGAGCATATGAACAAACATCTCATCTCATACCACAAATAGATATCTATGAATGAAAAAGATATATATGAGTGTATAAAATAGCTCACAAAGTAGATGAAGAGTTATTGCACATGCCTCTTGAAAGCCATCTTAAGGGTGAGAACCATCCAAGTCTTGATCACATCTTGCAAAAGACCAAGATCCACTAAGCTTCTGTTCTCCAACCCGCATCTGAAAAACCTACATAGCACTAGAAGATGTCGAGGCCTCGGTACTGGGGTTTGAAATAAAGCATTTGGGAATCCAGTACTGAGACACACGACGAGTAGGCACAACACGAGTATACTTGTTCACAAAAACAGATTTGCCTTTTCTCGTGTTTCTTTCAACAAAAGATGTTTGCATCACCCTAGGCACAAAATGAGGATGCTTGTTCACAAACTCAGATTTGCTCTTTCCCGTGTTTCTTGCAACAAAATGTGTTTGCATCACCCTAGGCACAAAATGAGGAGTGAAATGTGCCTTCCTGAAATTAGACCTAGCCTTAGCATTTTCTTTCTTTTGCTGTTTGGCTAGCCTAAAACAAAAATCTACTAAGTGTTCATCTCTACCACAATGAGTGCAAGTGTAGTTAACATGATGTTTAGTTTTAGAAACAGAAGTAGCATTTGCATTCATCATAGTAGAAGATAACACACCAGCAGACTTGAAAACAGTTTTCTTAGGCTTATTGACAATTTCAAATTTTCCACTTTCAAGTGTCTTAACAACAGTAGGAGCATGCGATTTATGATGAGCATAAGAATCAAAACCTAAACCTTTGTGATGAGTACTGACTTTTGATTGATCCAAAATCATATTTAGGTTTTTTTTTCCTGAAGTGAACCGTTCTAAAGATTTTTCCAAGTAATCAACCTTTCGAGAAAGAGTTAAACAGTTATTACATGGAACGCCCACTTTTCCTTTTCTGCTTATGCACAAGTTGAGCATGAAATAACCTCATGAGTGAGCATAGCATCTGTCATTTGAGAAACCCTAGCTTTTGCATCATGCAACTTTAATTCCAATATAGCACATTTAGAACAATGAGTTGTATCATGCAAATCAACAGTTGAACAACTAGCATTTTTCACATGTTTCTCATTCTCTTTCTTTTCAGCATTGACTTAGTCTAACAAGGAAACATGTTCTTTTCTAAGCATAGTAAGCTCACTGTAAATTAAGTCACATGATTTGCAAGCATCATCATCAGGAATCAAAGATTTAAGTCTAACAATTTCAGCATTCAAAGATTCCACAAGAACATCATGTTTCTTAATTTTCTTGTCGCGTTTGTCAAACAATTTTCCAAGACAAACAACAGCAATAGTTAATTCATCGTAAGAAGGTTCTACCTCATTGCAGTCGCTGTCATGATCGTCCTCGGTGAAGCTTTCATCACTCCTAGCCATGAGACACAACCACAGAATTCATGTTTGCTTAGAGTTGTTGTGTCATCTTCATCGCTTCTCCTAATTCACATCACTCAAATTGACTTGTTCAAGAGTGGAAAGGACCCGGTGGATAACTTTGCTGTTGATGAAACTCTTCTTTCTATTGCTTGGAGAGAACTTCTTCTTCTCTTTTCTTTTGTCATTGTCCTTGTCCTCCCTTGATGCTTTAGCTGCAAGTTTAGGACAATTTGGACGAATGTGGTTGAGATCACCACACTCATAGCATCTTGGAGGGCCACCACCAACTCTCTTCCTCATTCTCACATTCTCGCAAAGCTTTATTAAAACGAGAAGAGAGTAGTGCCAAGTCTTCTTCAGAAATTCTTCAACTGCTCATCGGTTAGTGAAGACAAGAAAGACAAAGCAAAACTTGAAGAAGCATTATTCTGAGACATGCTAGATTGGGAGGTCAATGCAATTGATTTATGATCATTCTTTCTAGCAAGAACATCCAATTCATGAGTTTTTAATTTAGAGAAAAGAACATCTAAAGTAAGTGTACTCATGACAGTTGATTCTCTAATGGATGTAACTTTCATCTCCCAAATTGACATGTCTAATGCACCAAGCAATTGTCTAGCATTAGCAGCATCGTCAAAGCCAAATCCAACAGCACGCAAATTGCTAGGAATTGTATTAAAGCATGCAAAGAAATCATCTAGCGACTCACTAGGTTCCATCTCAAATCGCATGTATTCTTTCTTATATATATCCTGACGAACCTCTTTGACAGTGTTAGAACCCTCATGATAATCACAAAGAGATTTTCATACCTCATATGCCGACTTGAGATGGATCACGCGGTCGAAGTCGCTTCTTCCCAATCCTTGGATGATCAAATTTCGTGCTTTGCTATTTGCTTCCACATGTGCTCGATTGGTTTCGTTGACTTCTTCATTTTAGGGTACTTGGTATGGCTTGTACACCTTCTCCCAAATTGCAAAGCCCTGAGCTTGGATGTAGCCTCCATCTTCGCTTTCCAAAACTGAAAATCAACACCATCGAAAACACAAAGTTTTGTCGAATACCTATCCATCACTACGGTTTCGAATCACCGGTTAAGATTAATTAGAAAAACCTTGCTCTGATACCACTTGTAGGATCGATATATACTAAACTAGCAATCAGAGGGGGGGTGAATGATTGTGCGGAAGCTAAAATCAAATTTTTGATTATTTTTCAAACACCCAAATTAACTGATTCGGATTCGATTCGGATTCGTCAAAAACAGAATGATCCACGTCCACTAAAACAGTAATTACTAAAGATCCAACCGTTGGATTGATATGAAATTTTAACAGTAGAAACTAGATTCAATTTCAAAATTAACAAAATAGGAATCAGTTTGATCGGATCTACGGATCTAAAGATATTACCTTCACAATTTTGATTGAAATAATAATGACGGGAATTGATCTTGATGGAGTATTCTTTTCTACCAATATACCGATCCTCTGCTTTTACAATTCGGCAGAACTTACACGCTTCTTGATATCTTCAGACACTTCAGAAGGAAATGCCGAACACCAATAATTGGATATTGTCGCTGCTCCTGAACTTCTGAGAAAATTTCTAGTTGTATCTGAACTCTAGTCGTCGCTTCTGCAAGACTGCAACTCGATTGTTTCCTGCACATCAAGAAAACACAACAGCGACTGCCCAGATAACAAAGTGCTAGCAAAAGAACTAAGGCAGATCGAAATAACACAGAGCTTTGGTCCTGCCTCAATTGCATAATGTGCGGCAAGGAAGTTTGGCCGCCGGAACCGAGACGTACGCGAGAATGCCGTCCAGGGACCAGATGCCAGGAGCAAGCAAATTATCTAGTCGCTTTGCATTCAACAGCAAAACTTGCATGCATGCAACGATCCCTTTTTTGTTGATCAGCCGCAAGGATCAAAGAGCTCTTCTATTCGCCGTCAATCTTCTAGTCGCCTGGACAGACTTCAAGGCACACGTCAGCCTTCAATCGAGGAAATCAAAACGCCATGCACTCGTTGTATCATGCATGCATGCTCGGCCACAAAGAAAGCTGAACTTCTAGTCACCGGCAACAATGCACAGCCGCCGTAAAAGCCAGCCGCCGCAAAAACCCTTGTCGCATGAAAAACGGCTGAACCTCCAGCCGCCAGAGAAAAGCTCCATTCATTGATCAGGTTTCAAATCCTTTTATACAACTCAAAACCCTAACACATGTATGCATATCCACCTGGCCCAATATATGCATACAACCCAAAATTCACACTTGCACACGTACGGCCTGCTTGCCACACTTACGTGACTAACCAGCCTTCGTGTGGACCGTTCTCTAGCCCGAACGTCCCGCATGACATCCTCGACCACTAGGACCTCGATTCCTCCCTGAACCTAGTCCCGAACCTCAGTTCCTCCATGAACCTAGTTCCGGTCCCGTCATCGACCACGTTCGCCCTCAAGCAACACCTGCACACGAATAAACAAACAACGCATCCAAGCACAAGTCCACGACTTGACTCAAAGTCAATCCATGCAACCACTCACATGAGTGCATTGCATCAAACAAAATCCATCATGCTATCACCAGCATAATAATCATCTCAACATAGCACATGCACAAGCACCACACATGCTATAACCAAAGTCACTTTACAATGCCAATTTCACCATTCAACCAATTTTTCATCACATGATCTCACATCAATAACTTTCATAAATAAAAGCTAAAGTATGCAAAACCTATTTCAAGACACTTCTAAGACCAAGACCTGCTAATGCTACAAAAATAGTTGCACATCTATGTAAATTGCAGTTGTAAATCTAAAATGAAATCTAATCATTTATAACGTAAACTTTAGAACTACATAAGATTAGGAAAGAAATATAACATCACAAATAGACACTAATGCCAATAGGACTAACTTAGAAATGCTCCATAAGGCAAAACCGTCTTATTCCGTAGAAATAATTCTAATTAAACATGCTTAGCATCCTAATCCTATTAAAAGCATAACCCTTTATAATATAAACCCTAAAATCTATAACATAAATAAATGAATTTAAATAATAAGAAATCAATATTTAGAACATTTTTATCATCAAAATCTTGAATTCTAATTAATTTAGTTTTATTTGATTTCTTTGTGCCTCTCATTGTTATTACTTCTTATCATTATTATACGATACGATAATCACGTAGATACCGATGTACACGGTTACTCATCAAGACTTCGACCCCAAGTTAACCCCCGAACCAACAAAGCAAGGTAAGCACCCCTTTGATCATATTGGTTCTAGTATTTTAATTTTTTTATTTTGTCAAATCTATTTATGCATGCACGTGTTTTCTGTAAATTTGCTATATTGTGGTATTGGCAGATATACATGTTATCTCATGGAACTTTCTCAATAAATTCTGAACTACTAACCTTGATAACCCTAAAATAAGGTTAGACAATACATAATGTTAATATGGGTATATGCAATTACATATTAATTATGCTTAGCCATTCTTTAGTAATGAAAACTTAATTAATCAAATTATATTGTTTCTTAATAATTTAAAAGGTTGGATTTGACATTAAGGGTTATTGATATTTTGGTAAAAATGAAAATAGAACTATGATTTGACGCGTGCAATTATTGGCAATAGCCGGATGTGCATGGGACTTGCACGTAGTGTAGGGGGAGAGTATCACTCAGGTCGGATTAAGAACCAAACGTAGTGTATGTTAAACCCAAGACTATCCATACAACCAAAAGTGCTGGTATGGGACAGTTTTAACCTATTAAGTTACTTAGATTTAACTTTACACATTGGAAGGCTGAAGTAGTATAGGCTCTTCAGGTAGGTTTGCTCATAGGGGTTTCCACATAGAGGTGTGAGTAAATACATACCAATATAATGGTGCATACCGTGCTATAGGGAGAAACGATTATAGTAGGGATGGACTGCCAGTGTTACTGTGTGAATGAAAATGATGAGCTGTAAAGCCTTGAGTGTGTGTTTTTGCCACCATAGTACGGGTTTGACATCATCGGGTTAGTGCAAAATTAGGCTTAGGTAATATAATGGTTATGTTATGACCTCTCTATGACACACCAAAGGAATTGTACTAATAGCACTGCACAAAGAGATTTTTATTTCTTGTGGGTAAAGTTGTACACCTCTTTAGAGTGTAAATCTTTTCAAATAGCCATTCCCCTAGTCAAGGGGCACTTGGTGCGCCTACACTAGTTAGAAGTTTTGGTATTTTCTAAATGGTTTGAATTGGAGATATTTATTGCAAGGTGTTTGTTTCATATTATATACCAGGGGATGACAATGAGATGATGCAGTACTCGAAAACATAGAGGACTGTGAGTTGTTACTTTATGTTTACATACT
>CM070513.1:21266715-21366715 GCA_036346375.1 Guadua angustifolia
TGTTTCTTAAGCCCTTAAGGAATATCGGTGTAAACATTTGACCATAAGGTCTTTTGTGTTAATTAATAATAATTTGCTTCTTCCTTAGTTAATTCGTTGTATGAAATGATATTTCATCTATGTTTTCACTATGTGCACTAGCGTGATCCTAGACTAGTGCAGTATACACAGAGGGTTTCGGATTTGCAAATCCGGGTCCCAACACAGCTCAAAATAAATCTGGGGTCAAATGGTAGCCAAAAGTCAAAATTTTGGTTCCGCTCCTCTCTCCTCCGTGTCCCTGCCAAGTGGGTCCCAGATGGTAGTTGCTCGATCCTTCACCTCCTCTCTGCCATGTGGGTCCTCCCCAAGCCATCGCCACCAACCAGTTCCCATATCTTCTTCTCTCTTCCCTTTCCTAAGCTCACATCTCTACTATGATCTCGCCATGGGAGCACTAGGTGCCCTCCTTTCTTGCCATGGCAGCCCCGTGCGCCCGCGCCCGCCTAGCACCCACGTCGTGCATGCCCATGACACTGCTCCATGTCTGTGCCGCACCTAACCTGTGAGCAGTGCTCACTTGCCCACTCCTGTGCGCCCACTCCGCGTGGTGCACCAACACTGCCTTATCTCCTACTATTGTCTCCTCGTGCCATAGCCCGCCTACCAGAGCTCCCATGCCAAGGCACACCCAACTCACTCCACTCGCTGCCATGACCAGTCATGCTTGCCACGTTGCCACCACAACTTACTACACCCTTGTCTGCCTCACTTCCACACCACTCCTAGTTTCCCCTTTGCCTGAGCACACATCCAATAGCGCCACCGAAGCCCTGCATTACCGGCAAGATCCAAGGTGGTGGCCGAAACCCAATCGAGCTACCCGGTAGGACAAACCAAAATTCCTTTTGCTTGGAGCTTCCCCCATAACCCCCTGAACTCATCCCCCACCTTGATTTCAGCTACCACTGCTCGGAGTTCCGTTGCACTGCTCATCTTCTTCCTCATTTTTGGCGTATGGTGCCAAAGCTTATCGAGCTTCTTTCATGCATACATGGTACCAAAATGAGCTCCATATGCTCTGTAGATGCTTAATCCTTGCTTTCCGAACTCAAACCTTTACCTAGCACCCGTGATGGCTAGCCGCCATGCTCCTTTGTCGCATTAGCCATCATGGACCTAACATCAGCCACTCATCACCACTATTAAGCCATGCCCTAGGACCTCCTTAGCTCCCTCTAGCACATCGAGCCACCGACTAGCCACCTCTAGCCCTCCTTCGCTGCCAACGACCTCCCCTATACCCTCCCCTACTCCGTGCCTATGACGTGCGAAGCTCCCTTGTCGGTCAAGCCACTTCACTGACCTGTGAGCCCTCTTTGCTAGTCGGTGGTTTGTTTCAATAATTTGAGAAATAGGGAAAAGAGCTTTTCAAGTTATAAAACAAATAACTCAATTTTAGTTGATTTTCATAACAATGCACATTCAAATGATCATATCTTTTGCAATTTAAATACAAATCCAACCAAAATAGTTTCTAAATTCCTATAAAATTATGTAGTCTCTAAATATGTAAAAACATTTAAAACATGACCTCTCTGGAGAATTTAAATTAAAATTCGAAAAGGAACCTAGCTCTTGCCCTAATTAAGAACTTGTGCAAATAGTCTTCAAATTTGATGAAACAAATTTTTATATGCTTCTGAGACCATAAGCATTCTAAGTCTACAAAAATATTTAGATTTGAACTTAGTTTGGATTGAATCCATAGTAGGTTAAATTCCAATGTATTCAAAATACAAATACATGTACCTTTTGCAAATAAATTCGAAAAATTGTGAAACAAGTCCCTAAAACTATGTACTCTCTGCTTATGCAAAGATAAATGAGTTTAGCCACTATTTGTATAGGAGTTTATCATAAGATGATTCCTTCCAAATTGCAAAACTCAAATAAACATGTCTATTGAAATTAATCTCCAAAAATTGCAAAAACCAGAATGTAAACTCATATAAAAACATGTGTTTTATGTTCTGTAATAGTAGGTAAAAAAATTAAACTTTTTATGAATAAAACTTCTATTTAAAAGTGGCTAGCACCTCATTTAATTTAAACATTGAAAATCCATAACCTTTGCAAACAACCTCCAAAAATCGTGAAACCAAATCCTAAATTTTTATAAAACCCAGAGCAACCAGTATCTGTAATTGCATTAAAACATTTTGGTATTATTTGACTTCTTTTTTGCTTCTTATTGTTATTGCTTTGCAATGAACCATGTGTAGACCCCGACATTTCAGAATCTACGAATGTCGATTCTAACTTCACTACTAAAATCAACGAGCAAGGCAAGTACACCTTTTGATCATATAAATCCCATTATGTCACTAAATTTATATTGTTTTAGCAAAACTATGTATGCATGCATTTATTTTCAGTAAACATCGTTGTATTGTGGGTGTTAGTAGATATATCCTTAACTTATGGGACTTCCATAATAAATATTGACATGTGAACCTAGATAACCCTAAGATAAGTTTAGACATTATAGAAATTTTAATTGGATATAATCAAGTATATATGCATCTATTTAGTTATGCTTTAGACTTGGCAAATAAATGGATGGGTATTCTATTTGTTTAGAGAACAATGGTTTGCACATTGGGAAGCGTGGTTCTGTTATTTTGGTATAAAAATGAAAAGATAAAACTATGGTTTGACATGAGCGAGATATGGCCTAGCCAGATGTGCAAGTGGCTTGCACGTAGTGTAAGGGGAGTGTTCTCGCTCAGGTCAGATTAAGGACCAAACTTACTATGGATTATACTTACTATGGAATAATCCATGAATGATCAATTAAACCATAAGTGCTATTATGGGGTGGTCTTAATCAATTAAGTTACCAGGTCTAGTTTTGCATATTGAAAGGATGAAGTAGTACGGGCTTCCTTAGATGGATTGCTGAAAGGAGTGCCCTCACTAAAGTGTTAGGAATAACGCTTGCCGATACAACAGTGTACGCCTTACTATAGGGAGGAGTCGGACTATAGGGTGTATAACCATTGGTCGTACAGTGATTGTACAAGTATCTCCTGCCGTCATAGTAAGGGTTTATCGTCACTAGCCTAGTGCAAAGTTAGGTCTATATGATGTAATGATTATTTCATGACCACTTGGCCACACGCCAAAAGAAGCATGAAATAGCAGCAAAAGGATGTTGGACATGTCTTGTGGTTAAAGATGTACGCCTCTGCAGAGTATAAAACTTTTTGAAAAGCTGTTCCTAGGTCATAGGAGTCTTGGTGCACTAACACTAGTTAGAATTTTGATATTTTTATAAATGGGTTGATTTGGAAAAGTTTGTGAAAAGTTCACTTCAGATTTTATGCCATGAGTTGGCAGGACTGTGAGTTATTAAATTTATGCTATTCATACTTGTTATTTATGTTGCCATCAAATTGCTCTTATGGAATTCCGCTTGCAATCTACTATTCAGTATTTATAATTCAATCTCGCTTTATGCAAACAAGACTAGTAGCCATCTCCTTTTACATAGCCTATATTTGCGATACACTATAAGTCTTGCTAAGTATGAAAATACCCAACCTTGCTATTGTTGACATTCAGTTATTGAAGAGGCCACACTCCACGATGATGAGTATTTTACCATAGGAAATGGGGAATACGATGATAAGTTTTTCTAAACCTTGAACCTTGTCAGCTGCCTGTGGGATAAATGGGCAAGGCATACTGCTAAGTATTTGTATCTTCCACTACTTTTGATTAAGCTTTCATGGCTTTATGTATGACCTATGACATATCAATAAAATTTAGGGCTTGTATATGGATGTGTTAATAATGTTATAAATGTGCATACTAGCTACTGATCATAGGACTAGTAAAGTATCCACATGGGACCTTCTTGGTATTCCGTGTCAGAAGGGAGGGTCCCCGCAAAAGTGTTATAAATATTCATATTTAAGACGATCCTGATCAAACAAGCTATTGTCTCAATGCATCTAGGATGTTTAGGTATTTAATTACAAAATCTATAACTAGTTGTGACTTATAAATGTCATTGTAGAATATCTAAGGAGAAAATATTCCAACAGCAAATACTAATCATGAAAGTTCTACCAAGAGAGGAAGAAAAACTTTTCGATCACAGAATTTTCAATAATATTTTGGTTCCAACAGGCAAGACACTGTTAAAAAATTGAATTCAAGATGAGCAAATATATATTAAGGATAATTTTAGGTGACAATAATTGAGAATATATATATGATACAACAAATATCAACAAGTATACGTTAAGAAATAATATTATTTGATAGATCAAGATAAGGAGACCTTAGGGTTTTTCCATGTATGCCATCATATGTGCCATAGATTCTACAATAGAGACTTTTCGGTTCTCTCTGAAGTTCTACAGCTCTGACACAGTGCCCATTTGTTTAACACTAATAACTGATTAACTTCTAGTCATATCTCTTAATCCCTACAAAAGTGATGTTGTTGTGAAAAGGGTGTCTTGGTAATATTATCAGCAATCATGCATCGAATTAAATACTAAAAACCTTTATATTACCTCTATAAATTTAGGTTTGGCTTTTTCTAACTCTATATTTGTCTTGCACTGAGTATCTTGTTAAGAGATTCAATATCTTGTGATTTGTCATCTATGTCTTTTAGTTTTTGTTTCATCTTATAAATCTTTTTTGTTAACTCAAAAATCTTTTTTACCTCTATTCTGCTCCATTACATCAGACATTTCCTTCAATTATTCTATCTCCATCTCAAGTTTTTATTTAGCATCCAACAGCTTTTCAAAGTCATATATCGTGTTTGTAGGTTCCATTTTATGTGTGTAATTTACAGTTACTAGGATATAAATAAACATATGATGAATTTACAGTTACAGCTTTTCAAAGCCATGGTTTTATTTTCTTCTATCCTTGTGCCTAATTTTTTTATGATGCTTTCTATAATTGGATTACTATTTATAAATTGCATAATTTCATATGAACATCCAAATTACCATTTCTCTCAATATGAAGTTAAACATCTACATTCAACATCAAGGTAAGGTTTTAATGTTGTAACAAACTTAGTCCTCTAATCATGCATTGATGCAACATGAAGGTAGTGCTTAATTTCTAGGCCAAATCAAAAGGGGGTGAAGTTAATAGACCAAGCATGTTTCACATTCCATTCTTTTATTACTTTTGAGTAGACAAAGCAATTGACCTAGCTACAGTGTAAAACCATGATCCCAGATATGCACAATAACAACTCTATCAAAAAGTTGCATCGACTTAAAATAGATGAGCTGAGGCCCTCACAATACTGCAAGACTACTTTTACTTCAATTTCATCGAATCAACAAATCACCAACACAGATTTATGGAAGATAATATATCTGATTTGTAACGCCAATAACTCTTGTTTTCACAAATACTACTAACAAAGTTTCCTTTTGAGACCTCAAGAAGGACGTGCAGTGATGCCTGGCCAAACTTTTCCTGGGTGTCGCACCAGCGACTTCTGCAAATCTTCCCTCCGGGCAGGGGGCTAAAGGCGGCGCTACTGCCTTCCTCCACTGGCGGAGGCCGCGACAACCACACCGCCTTCCCCACCTGAGTTGGAGGCCGTGACGGCTGCACCGTCGTCCCCACCTTGGGCGAGGGGCGTGACGGACGGTCGCGTAAGTCTTTCTTCTGAGACCCGGCGGGACGAGATCTTGATGGCGAGATGTTAAAGCCCGTCCGCCATATGGTTGTCGTGTCGAGGGATATGGATATATCTCAATCCTTTGAAGTGGTGTTCCATCTTTCTGACTTCCGCCAAGTACGCGGCCATGGTGGGGTTAGAACATTGAAATTCCTTTCGCTGATTGATGACCCGGGAGTCGCCTTTGACTTAGGCGGGGACGCCTAATCCGAGTGTAGCGTAGCCCACTTGATGAGCCCTCATATTCGATGATGTTGTTGGTGGTGTCGATTGTATTTCAACTTGAGCCCAAGTCTCTGAGCCGGGTTTGGTTCGGTAGGGGGTGTCTTTGGTAGCCGTGAACCCTAACGGATGGAAACCCGGCACCTCTCACACTAACGAGTTCTAGAGTCTAAAATCCAGATGAACACATGATTTTACCCAGGTTCAGGCCCCCATGAAGAAGGGTAACAGCCTTACTTCCTGCTTGATCTTGGATTGAGTATTTTTGGGCATGGTTACAGAGCTTGTTGGTGACCAGCTCTTCTGTTGAGTCTACCCTCTCTCTTCTCTTTCTTTTTTTTCTTCTCCCCCCCCCCCTCATCGTATGCTCTCAAGTGCCCTTACATGCCGGGCTTACACGAGTCAGATAGAGGAGGGATGTCATCATGTTTATCTTACATGCATTTATTACACCTTTATCGCATTTGTCCCGTTCCTTGGTAGCTAATTAATGCCTGTAGCATGCCTTCGCTCGGTTCTTTTGGAATGTGACCTCTCTGTGGCGGGTAGGTGAGGCGTTAGAGAGCGGGCTTGTAGCGAATTCCTTGGGACCGACATGCAGTCAGGCGGGCTGTCTCGACACTCTGATGCGGCGGCGAAGAAGCCGGGGATGAAGCCACGCATTCCACCCTTTTGCATGGCGGCAATGAGCAAGCGAGGTGTGCTTTCGCTCGCATGCCACGTGGGCTGGGCGCCCGGCGGCGAGTGGTCGCCCACCGCTTTCGCCGCACCACGTGGACGGACACCGGTGGGCTGGGCGTGCTTTCGCCAACCGCCCTTGACCGCCCCGTGGTGGCGCCAGCAGCGGCGGTCGTGGTCATGCTTCGCCGCGCACCATGTGGACCGGCACCGGTGGGCTGGGCATGCTCGCCATGCGCCGCCAGTCGCCCGTGAAATTTGGCCGGGCGGCGGCGGCGTGGTCGCCCACGCCGCGCCGCGCACCGTGAACCGACACCGGTGGCTGGGCGTGCTAACCGCCGCCGAGCCGCCGTGTGGGCGGGCCGGCGGCGAGCGTGGTCGGCCACTGCTTTCGCCGCGTGGACCGACACCCGGTGGTGGCGTGCTTTCGCCAACGCCGCCGAAGCCGCCCGTGAAATTTGGGTGCGGCGGCGGCGAGCGTAATCGCACCTTCGCCCGCAGCGCCATGTGGACCCGACACCGATGAAATTTGGCGTGCTTTCGCCCACCGCCCGCCGAAGCCGCCCGTGGTTTGGGCGCCCGAGCGGCGGCGTGGTCGCCCACTGCTTCGCCCAGCGCCACGTGGTGGCGTTACGTAGGCGGGTGTAAACACCCACCCCGCTGTCGGGCGCCCACGTGGGCCGCATGCGCTTTGTCTTGGCGAAGAGGGTACCGGTGTATAATCGCCGACAAGATAGCCCGGCCCACCCAGAAATGCACATCGAGTCTTTCAAAATCCTTACATTAAATGCGGTGCATTCTTGATGGGGCCACCACTCATCGGATCGACCGCCTCGATTCCTTCCGCATCCATTGATTTTCCTTGGGACCAAAGCGGCGCACAACCTTGTCCTTTCGTGAACCGTCGGTGCAGTGGGGATACATATAGATCCATCCACACAGGCGGTTCACGCTTTTAGTACTCTTTGTAAACCGTCTTCTTCCTCTAAGCTTTTCTTGCCTCTTGTCACTTTTGCTTCCATGGCTCTGCTACGCCTTCCATTCCTCCCTCGGCGTAGATTCCTACAGTGAGGGAGACTCCTACGATCGTCTTGGGGAGCCCTCTCTTCTTCGGTGGGACCCCCACACCACAGTGCCCCGCCGATGAGATCATCATCACCGTGTGGGGCATCATGGCGGGTTTGGTACCGCCTTTCTCTGATTTTTCTCACCAGTCCTCCACTTCTATGAAATCAATCATCTTCACCTCACCCCAACTCCATTCTTTTTCTCGCCATCTTCGCACACCTCTGCGAAATATTCTTGGGGGTGATGCCAAACCTCCCTTTTTAGCTACTTTTTTTTCCTTTGGCGCCTCCTCAGGCGGCGAACCACGAGGCTGCCATTTTAGTCTTGGGGCCAGGATGGTGCTCGCTATCTCCCTTCGGCCAGGTCAAATTGGAGGGCTGGCGCCTTGAATGGTTGTCGTCAATGAGCGATAGCGGCATTGATGCCAGAGGGTGCCAGCCGGACCAGCGGCGATCCAGAAGCAGAACTTCGCCCGTCGAAGGCGGCGGAGCTCCGGCAATGGTGGCCGCATCATCAACTTGCGGCGCCCGGTTTAGCGGGGCAATGGTTGTTAGGGATTTTGTATCGAGACTTAGCCCTTCACGGTGTATCGCTTGACATGGTATTACCTGACGGCAGCGACATCACCGCACCTTTCGGCGTAAGTCTTCAACTTTTTCTTTTATGCTCCTTCCGTATTGCTCCTACCAACCGCGGTCTTTTTCTAACTTTTGCGGTAGCGGGAAACTTGGATGGGCCACGCATCACCACGTGGCTCTCTAGGCTCATCCGCCGGTTCCAAGCGATTTGGACTTCCTTCATCGGCACGACCACTCGCCGACTTAGGTCTGCGGGCGCCTGAGGATCGTCATGTTGTTGCCGCCAATGGACTCCACCGGCCTCGCCTTTGTGCCCTTGCCTCCTGACGATCGGGGCGCACCTCCCTCACCGTCGCGGCGGAACAGCGGCCACTTGTTCGGATGCTCCAAGCCGGACCTTGAAGAAGACCGCTTGTGGCGGCGAAATCTCTGCCGCCACCGGTGCAAAGGTGGCGGTGACTTCTGCGGGCGGCCGCACCACCGCCCCAATTGCAGCACCGACGCCGGCGCCCGGCTCAGCATCTCCACCTCGGTGCCACGGCTTTTCGCCATACCGGTGCCACCACAGCGGCGCCCGGCTCCGGCGACCACGGCGCCGGTGCTCTGGCCGCCCCTTCTCGAAACTCCTCTGTGGCGCCGATCTGCGCCCTCGCGGCGCCACCACCTCTCCTGCAGGGGACCCGGCCGCCACTCGACAAAGCGGGTGGAGGTCCCAAGGCTAACCGGCTTGATGGCGGCGCCAAGGCGGCCCTCAAGATGCTCCGAGAAGCGAGCGCCACTGCGCTGCGTGGAGGCTTCCGCCCGACGCCGCCAACCGCCACTACCACGGGAGGCTGAGGCGGCGGCCCGACGCCATGCACCTCACCAACTTCGCCTCCGGACCATCACCACCCCGCCGAGCGCTCGCTGAGCTCTTCACCGAAGCTCGGCAACCTACCTGGCTACTCGCTTGGCGCACTCCTTGCCACGGCCGCCGGGCATGGAGCCCAGACGGCGAGGCAACTGACGGGGGCCATCGATGAGCTAGAGCGGGAGCGGGAGAGGTCGGACATAAGCGGTGGCGCGAGAAAGGACCACGCGACCGCCACAGGTCACCATGCGACAGCAGGCGAGAGCGGGCGAGGCGCGAGAGGACCTCTGAATAGGTAGGCCGCCTCGAGCGCAATCTCGCCACCATGCTCAAGAGAGCTTTCGGTAGCATCAAAGATGCTGGAACCTTTGGGCGTGGTCTTTGGACGCCCTCCAAGACCACCCTGCAGTACACCCGCGACCAACCGGGCAGCGGGCGCTCCCGGGATTGCCGCCTGCCACGCCGCCGCTTCGGCGAGGAGGGCAAGAGGTTGCGATAATGATTGCCACCTTCGTGGCTTGTTGGGCGGCGCGATGCTTCCTTGGACCCGATGGCGGCGATGGAGGCGGCATCGTGAAACTGCCGCCTGGCGAAACGCGTGTGCGACGGCCGCCGAATACTTGGCGGCGGTAGCTGCAAAGTCTTGGCCGACCGCCATGGATATTACCACCCGGTGGCGGAGGAAAAAAACCGGCGACATCGACGTGGGCGATGAGTGAGGGGCTAGGCCGCCACCCCACTTTTTTGCTTTTACTTCTTTTGTTGATCAGCTTTCTTTTTGTCTGTAAAGACATTTCAATTGACTTTAGTTGTAATGGATGCTTCCCAGTTTTACCTTTATGTTTGTTTGCCATGTTTATCCGATATTGCATGCTGAAATTGCCAGGTGGCCAGTCCGCAACTCGGCTAAGGCACCAATTAGGCTTTTGAGCCTAAGCAATGTCGAGAATTCTGCAAAGGTTGCATGCAACTAGCCACAAGTGTAAGCATTATACGCATAAGTTACATAGGGCTTAGGCAAAGCCCGACTTTGAAGCATAATAGTTTGTGTTTGAGCCTGAGAATGATTTTCTTTGTCAAGATTTTATGCGAGGTTATCATTAGCGAAACCTCTTGAACTTAAATCCTTGTGATCTCTTAGAATCGTACCCAGTGTGTAGAGAAGTAGCAAGTCCTAGGAGTGGTCTTGGGCAGTGGCTCAGCAGTGACAACGGCGGTGCTTCTAAAGCCAACCCGAGGTGTCTGAGCCGTGTTTGAGCTCCGTGCCCAACTTACACTCTAGTCACGACTTTACTAAACACTCTGCTGAGGACTTTTCCTTTATCACCAAGGAGCCGTCGGGTTTCGACATCCGTAATAACCATGCATAATTTGATTAATTTTAGAATTTTCATAGCGAACAAGCAAGAGTATTACTTAAAATACTTATCTGGCTTACGCATTAGGTGGCGCCCAAGCGATGGGGCGACCACTCGGGCCCGAGGCGACCAGCTCCCAGCTGAGGCGACCACTCGAGCCTTCGGCCGACCAGCCCCCAGCTATTGGGCGACCACTCGAACCATCGGGCGACCCTTAACTTCTTCGAATTGAGCCAAAGCTTTAAAGTTTTACTCACGCTTTTCTCTGCGGTTATTGTAAAGATAAATAAATGCGGTAGACGCATTCAATCTGATTATGACAACAAAAAGTCGGCGCATGGGGTAATATTGGTTCACCGTTTTGGCCTCCACATTCTTTGCCGTTCCTTCCAAACCTGACCCATAGCCTTTGTCGTGGCGGCGAACTACTAGGAAGGATACTAGGCGGCGGTGTTTGTGGTAACGACCTCGGTTATACGAGAGCCAACCCGAGGTGTATGAATCACATTTAAACAACGTCTTGCGAATCCGCTCCCGGTTGCCGTTCTCACCGAAACTGAGATACGAGCATAATTATGGACCGGCAAGGGGCGCCAAAACCTAAGAACCAATAGCCCCCATGCAGACTATCCCGTAGAGCGCACAAAAAATGGAACAATGACAAAGTCGAAAATCTTTAAAGCGATAACATTATCGACAACCAATGACCGCCGATCGGTGGGGATAAGTCTATCGAGGCGATCAAAGCGAATCATTGGGTACTACTGATTTCTCACGGATAAAACTTTCATAACAACTCACATTGTAGGAATTTGCCAATTCTCGGCCGTCCTCGATGGCTAAGCCGGACCGCCCTGGTCGAGATCTGAGACCACCTTAAAGGGCCCTCCCACCGGGAGGCGGCTTATGCAACCCGGCATGCGCTGAACTCTGCGCAAGACCAAGTCACCCTTGCTAGTATTCTCTCGAAACCGGGTGGCATGGTATCGCTGAGACTTCTTTGGTATCGGGCGGCACGAAGCGGCGATCCACGAACTTCTTCGGGGAGGTTGACATCTTCTTGCGAATATCTTCATGGCCTTCCTCGCTGAAAGCGAGCGGAGAGCCAAATGATGCTTCGGAGGGAAACGACTTCGCTCCATACACCAAGAAGAAGGCGTCTACGCCCGATATCGGCCGGGCGTGATGCTTAAGCGACCACAGCCACGGCCGGAAGTTCTTCAATCGGCGTGCCCCGGCTTGTGGAGTCGATCAAGCGCTCTTGTCTTGAGACCCTTCAATACTAATGCATTGCACGCTCGGCTTGACCATTGCTCTTAAGGTGAACAGCAAAGCAAAGCATACTTTGGTGCCCATCTCATCCGAAATTCGAGAAATGCCGCCTTTGGTGAGCGAGTTCCATTAGCCGGTGATAATGCGATTAGCGACTCCAAAGCAAGTGAATATCCCATGCATAAATTTGTGGCGGAAAGCCGTGATGGCACGTCTTGCCGGCCGACCCACTTAGTGAATTTGTCGATGGCGGCGAAGAGGTGGGTGAAGCCCCGTGGCCCGCGAGGAGCGGACCCGGGATATCGGCCCCGGACATAAGCGGCCAAGAGGCGGGATGGTTTGCGAGCTTAGGTGGTCGGTGGACTTACTGGCGAAGCCCGACAAGCCGCGCATGTCCTCACCGGCTTCATAAGCATCACGGAGGTAGTAGGCCAATAAAATCCTGGCGGCAGCTTTGCCAACGGCGTTAGCGGACATATGGCTCCTTTGCGCCTCCATGGATATCGAGAGCGAGCGCTCCCCTCTTCGAGTGATGCACTTGATGGAATTCGTTTCTACTCGGCGGTATAAGTCCCCATCCACGGTATAGCATTTGGCCTTCGTGCTATTTTCTCGGTGATACATCATCGTCGGGATCACTTGGTCCCGAGGAAGGCTAGGATCGGATCCATCCACGATTTTCCGGCCAAGTGTGGCGAGCACTCGGTGTTCGCTGGGTACTTATTTGGGCCATGCATTTCCTGGCGCTGCGTTGGCGCACCGCCGCCTTCCCTCCGGACACAGGCTGAAGCGACGCCTTGCCTTCCCTCCACTGGAGGAAGTGGTGGCGTAAGCGCCGCCATCCCGCTGGCGGAGGCCTCGGCGACCATACCATCGTCCCCACAGATCGGGGCTGCGGCAGTGACACCATCATTCCCATCGAATTATGGGGCATAATGGGCCGGTCGCGATAGTCTTTCTTGAAGACCGGCGGGGGCGAGAGCCTTCGAGGATGCAAGCTGCGAAAGCCCATCCGCAAGATGATTATCACGTCGGGGGATATGAGTATATCCCAATCCTTCAAAGCGCCGCTCCATTTTCGACGACCTCGCCAAATGCGCCGCCATGGTGGGGTCGGGCATTAATATTCCTTCCTCGCTTGATTGATGACTAGCGAAGTCGCCCTTGACTTGAAAGGCGCCGGATACCTAGCGGCCGAAACATCACATAACCACGTGTGAGACCTTCATACTCGGCAATGTTATTAGTAGCTTTAAAATCAAAACAACAACATCTTGGAGCACGTCACGAGGCGGGGAGACTAAGACAACGCCGACCCTACGCCCTCCAATCTGAATGAACCATCAAAAATAAGGTCCAAGGAGGCGGCAGGGGCTTCTTCCTTCCGAAGTGGCGAAGTCCACTCGACAAGCGAACTCCGCCCGACTTTTGACTTTTGATGGCGGTCACGAGGGAACAAACTTAAGATTGAACTCTCCCAATTCAATCGACCATTTGGCAATCGACCTTACCTTCATGGTTGAACAAGATTTCTACATAGCGGATAGGCCGTAACCACAGTAACTTCTCACCCTTGGAAATAATGCGCCTTCCTAGGCGCCACGAGAACCGCTATCTGACATTTTTCGAGCTTGAGGATATCGAGTTTCCGCTTCATGCAACACTTCTTGACATAATAAACCGGCCACGGACACCTTCCTCTCGCCACCAACACTGGTGACCACCTCGGGGTAGCGACAATATCTAAGCGGCGGTTCACCTTGCGTGGGGAAACCCGACCTTTGGAGGAGAGGTAAGTCCGCTTCAAGTCTTCAAAGGCCTTGAGCCTCATCAGGTCCTCAAAATGATTAGTTTTCTTCAATAGCTTGAATAGGGGTAGGCTCCTTTCTCCCAATCCAGACAATGATAAGCCCAAGGGAGGCCAGGCGACCAGCCAAACATTAAACCTGTTTGAGTCGTGCTAGCGGCTTCATGTGCTCAATTGCTGCTATTTTATCTGGATTGGCCTCAATACCCCAGTTAGACACCAGGAACCCCAATAATTTACCAAAGGGAACCCCGAACACGCACTTCTCTGGATTCAGCTTCAGGCAATTCTTCTGGAGATTGGCGAAGGTTTCTTCTAAGTCTTGAATCAAGTCTTCACCTTTTTTACTTTCACGACCAAATTATCAACATATACTTCAAGATTACGTCCTATCGTGGGCGAAAAGTAATGTGCATAACCTGCGGTAGTAAGTGGATCGGCATTCTTTAAACCAAAAGGCATCCTAATATAACAATAAACACCCATAGGGGTTACAAAAGTAGTTTTTCTTCATCCTCCACGCCATGCTAATTTGATGGTACCCGAATGCGCATCCGAAAGCATAATAATTCACAACCTGCCGTAGAGTCAACAATAAGGTCGACTCGCGGCAAGGGATAAGGATCGCCAGGCAAGCTTTGTTGAGGTCGGTGAAGTCGACACACATTACGCCACTTCGTTGGATTTTTTGCGAAACGCAGTTGGCAAGCCACTCGGGGTGAATGACCTCCCTAATGATCCTGCGCCTAATAGCTTCTCCACCTCTGCCGAATAACATCTTGCGCTCGGAGCTTGCCGCGGATCTTTTGCGAGCAGGCGCGCGGGGGGCGTTGCCAAATGGTGCTCGATCACCTCCTGAGGACCCGATCATATCGGACGGTTGCGAGCAAACACGTCGGAATTACCGGAGGAAGGTGGCGCGTCTTCCTATTTTGTGGTGGCGCCAATGTTGTGATTTTGCGGGACTCGCCCTCACTCGGGCGACCACCTTAACCTCGGCGTGAGCAGAGGCGTGGTCCGGACCTAAGGGCTCCGGCGGCGACATCGGCATGCCGGGACAAGTGGCGGCACTCATATCAAGCGCAAACTTATGACATGTGAGCTTGGTGATCCACTCGAATGGTTATGGGGCCGTGAATACAGCATCTTCACCACCATATATGCATAATGGGTCACCGCCATGAACTTGGCGGCGCCGGTCGGCCAAGCAAAGCATTGTAGGGAGATCAAAATCGGTGACTTCAAAGTCCACCAACTCGATCGATAATTATCCTTTTCTCCAAAAGTGAGCGAGAGGCACTTTTGTACACGGGATTACACTAACCCCGGGGCTATTCAAAAACAGCAGCGGATGGAGATCTGGCGGGATTTGAAGAGCCAAAAATGCCGTAGAGGACAAGATCTTGAGAGAACTCCCTCCGTCCACCAACACACACGACCGGCCGGACATTACGGTTGTGGGCGACACCCTGTCGGGAGATGTCGAGGCTGGGGCGTGTCGGGGTGGTCGGCTGGTGAAGATGATCGTCTCCTCAGAGCCATTTCGACATCCGTAGCGACCTGAGCTCGGCCCACTACACCTCCCTCTTCAACGCTTGCAAGCGGTATTAGAAGCGAAGAAGCGGACGAACCACCATAAATATCGCCAAGGTATGATCCGCTCTTTGGAAAGCGGTAGCGGGGGTCTTCACCACGATCACCATCACGAGTGATGCTCATCATCACGAGGCGGCGTTCCGCCGCTCTACCATCGATCCACGACGGCAGTTGTCGAGTCATGGGTGTCGATTCGATGAATTGGGCACCAAGGCCCTCTTTCCCTCCGCCGCGTCGTTCCTCTGACGCGGCGGTTATCACGCCGATCGTGGCGATCCCCACGCCGATCACGGCGATCATCATCCGCGGTCACGGCGATTACGCGATTGATCCCGCGTCGCGCTCCGGCGACGAGAGCCATCGCAGTCACGCTTTCGGTGGCCAAGACCGCGGGTCTCTCTGCCTCACGCTTCGCGCCTTCTTGCGGCGGGCGGGAACCGCTGAGTCGGCTTCATCCTTGCCTCGGCCACCACAGGGACCGATCTGGCCCCTCGCCTCTGCGGCCGCGCGCACTTATCGTGAGGAAAACAACGAAGTGGTGCCAATAGTGCGGGTGGCCATCTTCTCCTTCATCTTCGCGATCGCGACGCCTCTTGGAAGCGATGACGACCGATTACTCCGAAATATGGGGAATCGTGTTGCGGCAATGGCGAGAACGCGGGATAAAATCGCATGCGACTCCCCTTATCTTTGCTCGAGGGCATGCAGATCATCCTCCGCCGCATTTGCGAAGGAGCCACAGAAATTGGCGGCGAAGAGGCCACGGTTGATTCCTGCAGAGTGCCTGACCTCGCGGGAGGTTCAACAACCAAACGGGCGAGAGCCGTCAAAGGCCGTCGAAATAATTAGCCATGACTTTTCCGGACCCATGACCTTTCGCACCACCGTGGTATAAATTTGCAAGAACTCCTCAAAATTGGTAGTCTGCGTCGTAACTTTCTATAGGCGGCAGGGCGAAACCTCTTGGGCCTCCTCCCAGGCGTAACCGCCGGAAGCGCGATATCCAGCGCCATAAACAAAGCCGGGCGCCACGAACTTCGGCCGGAGGCGAAGATAGGACTCTCGTGAGTCGAAGAACCGTCTTGGAGGCCGCCCGCAGCGCCCTGTTCTTGGCAGGCGGCGTGGCTTCTGGCGCCGAGGTCGCCCGCTTAGCGGCGGGCCGTCAAGATGACTCCTTAGGTCCTCACGGTTCCTTCGGAACCGGGACGGCCTTCTGCGCCTCCTCCCAGCCTGGCCGGACGGGCGCTACCAGGCGGCTGGAGCCTGCGAGCCCGGCCAGCGCCAGAGGCGGTGCCACCGATGCTCTGCCGGCGAGGCCTACCGAGTGGGCGCACCAACAAGGTCGGCAAGATCCACTAACCACCGAATTGGCAAAGTCTCTGCAAGCTCGCGGGAGGTGGTCGAAGAAGAACAGCGACATCAGGTCTGGCCGGAGTGGCGCTTCCATGTCGGTCGGCGCCACCGGATGCCCCATCGCCCGCCAGGGAGCATCGCCCGGCACCTGCGGTGGGGTAAGACTCTCTGCGATCGACAAGAATCTGGGACACACTATGGCGTGACCCGACCCTTCCTCTTCTGATCTGCGAACCCACCATCTTCAAATGCAGGCGGAAGAAAAACACCAAAACTTCATGGGAGATGATCGGAGAAACCGACTATGGACCCCTACAGGCCCAGCCGGTGTATTTCAAGTGCTGAGCCCAAGTCTCTGAGCCGGGTTTGGTTCGGTGGGGGTGTCTTTGGTAGCCAGCGAACCCTATGAGATGGAAACGGCACCTCTCACACTAACGAGTTCTAGAGTCTAAAATCGAGATGAACACATGATTTTACCCGAGTTGAGGCCCCCATGAAGAAGATGCTTGACCTTACTTCTGCTTGATCTTGGATTGAGTATTTTTGGGCATGGTTCTGAGCTTGTTGGTGACGGCTCTTTTGTTGAGTCTACCCTCTCTCTTCTCTTTCTTTTTCTTCTTCCCCCTCATCGTATGCTCTCAAGTGCCCTTATATGCAGGGCTTACGAGTCGAGATAGAGGAGGATGTCATCATGTTTATCTTACATGCATTTATTACACCTTTATCTGTTGTCCCATTCCTTGGTAGCTAATTAATGCGGCGCATGCCTTCGCTCGGTTCTTGAAATGTGACCTCTCTGTGGCGGGTAGGTGAGGCGTCGGAGAGCGGGCATGTAGCAAAATTCCTTGGGACCGACATGCACATGCAGCGAACTGTCTCGACCTGATCTGGCGGTGAAGGAAA
The DNA here is from genome assembly GCA_036346375.1 of Guadua angustifolia. Lineage (NCBI taxonomy): Eukaryota > Viridiplantae > Streptophyta > Magnoliopsida > Poales > Poaceae > Guadua > Guadua angustifolia. Next base: position 21,284,111 of record CM070513.1, read on the forward strand.
TTTCAGGATGAAACCGCATTCCACCCTTTGCATGGCGATGGAGCAAGCGAGGTGTGCTCGCCCTCATGCCACGTGGGTTTGGCGGCGGGCGCCGCAGGCGTGGTCGCCCACTGCTTCGCCCGCGTGGGCGAAAGCCCGCGGCCATGTGGACCGGCGCCCGTGGAGTGGGCTGGTGGCGTGCCGCCCAGCCGCCCGAGTAGACCGGCTCGATGCCCTGGCGAGCGGCTCACCCACCTCGGTGGGCTGGGCGCCGCCCGCCCACGTGGGGGCTAAGCGGCGGCGAGCGTGGTCGCCCACTGCTGCGCCGCGCGCCCGTGGACTAACGTTACGTGAGGCGGGGTGTAAACACCCACCGCTGTCGAGGCCCGCGTGGGCCACCTGCGTTCCACGCCACCACCACGGCGGTGGGGTAGCGGTGATGTACAAGAGCAATGGTTCGCCTGACTTCCGGTTGTGGAGGCTTGGGGGTGACCAAGATCATGGGAGGAGAGGTGGAAGTAGTCGTGTAGCACCTTTCAGGCTTCGGATGCCCTCCTCTCGCCACCAGTTCCACGCTCACCACCTCGGGGTAGCGGTCCACTTGGCAGGGGTGTGGTTAGTCTTTAAGTTTTCAAATGCTCGTTGGGCCTCTTTAGTCCACTCGAAGTGGTTAGTCTTCTTCAGCAGCTTGAATAGGGGCAGGCTTCTTTCTCCCAACCAGGTGATAAATCGCCCAAGGGACCCCAGCGACCAGTAAGGCACTGCACCTACTTGAGCCGAACCGGTGGCTTCATGTGCTCAATGGCCGCTATCTTGTTAGGATTGGCTTCAATGCCTCGACTGGACATGAGGAATCCTAACAGCTTCCCAAAGGGCACGCCGAACACACATTTCACAGGGTTGAGTTTTAAGCAATTCTTCTGGAGGTTAGCGAAGATTTCCTCTAGGTCTTCGATCAGTTCTTCGCTCTTCTTAACTTTCACAACCAAGTCATCGACGTATACCTCGAGATTTCGCCCTATCTGTGCACGGAAAGAAATATGCATGGCGCGTTGATAAGTAGAACCAACATTTTTTAACCCAAAAGCCATTCTGATATAGCAATAAACACCCATTGGGGTTACAAAAGAAGTTTTTTCTTCATCTTCCATCGCCATGCTAATCTGGTGGTACCAGAGTGGCGCCCGTAAAGCATAGTAGCTTCAGACCGTCCGTCGAGTCGACAATGAGATCGACACGCAGCAGGGGGTAAGGATCCTTCGGACAGGCCTTGTTGAGGTCGGTGAAGTCGATGCACATCCGCCACTTCCCGTTGGATTTCTTGACAAGCACAGGGTTGGCAAGCCACTCGGGGTGAGAGACTTCCCTAGCAATCCCTGCGCGCAGTAGTTTCTCTACCTCCTCCCAAATGGCATCTTGCCGCTCTAGTGCCTATCTCTGGACCTTTTGCCGAACCGGGCGCACTCCTGGGAGCGTTGCCAATCGATGCCCAATCACCTCCTTGGGGACCCTAGTCATATCGGACGGTTGTCAGGCAAACACGTCGGAGTTAGACCAAAAGAAGGTGACGAGCGAGTCTTCCTATTTGGCGCTGAGGTTGGCGCCAATGTTGACGGTCTTCCCGGATTTTCCCTCACTCAGGGAGACCACCTTAACCTCGCCGAGCCGGCGAGGCACGGTCTTTGCCAAAGGGCAAGAGTCGACCGACCACCTCCACGCCGATTGCATCCATCGGTGCCTCCTCGGCGTGCGGCATATCCGAACCTCATACTCTACACTGTGATACCGCCTGTGCTCGACGGTATAACAATGAAAAAAGCTCATAGAATTCGATCGAATCATGGTACTTCATAGGTGGGGAAATTTGGTGGTGGTTACACATCGCATCAAAAGAAATTTTCTTCTTCTTTTCTTTACATTCTTTCTATCGGCCTTTTTACTGTCAAATTAAAGATGCCTTTGTTTTTGAGGGTTAGGTTAAGTGAAATGAAAGAGATACTATATGGCTAATGCATGGCCATGTATGCATGCACATATGCTTGCCATGAAGGTTCTGATCAAAAGCGTACATCGGGAAAAGTTAAAGTGAAAGAGATGAACAGATATGGTTTAATGAGAAAGCAGATAGTTGCATGTGTCCAATTGCAAGTCAGAGTCGTCGGGGGTCCTCTCCATGCATGAGTTTTTTTTCTGTGGCATGCATGACATATAACATCTGATAGGTGGTTTTCTTCATGTTCTTTAGTCTTTCTAGCTTCCTTTACGTGGGGGCAGATCAAAAGGGAATGGAGTGGTCTCAACCGCCTCACACCTCCTCGCCTTCTTGCTCGCAGGGCCGAGACCCCTCGAGGTCTCGGCTTCGTCTCCACCGCGACTGCCTGCGGGACTGGACACCGATCCCCGAGCTTCTGCCGCCCACGTGCACTTGTGTGCCAGAGAGAAAAGCTCGGAGGTAGTGGTGATGTTGCGGGTGGCCATCTTCTCCGCATCTTGTGGTCCCGAATGCCTCTCCGAAAGGCGATGACGATCGACTGCTCAGAAATCCGGGGGATCATATTGCGACAATGACTGAATCATCGGATGAAGTCACGCAACGATTCCCCTCTCTCCTACTCGAGGGCATGGAGATCGTCCTCCATGCCCGGTTATGTGTATGAGCCTTAAAAATTGGCGACGAAGAGACAGCACAACTCCTCCCACGAGTGTACCGATTCTCGTGGGAGGTTCAATAGCCAGGAACGGGCGGACCCCGTCAAGGCCGTTGGGAAGTAATTGGCCATGGCCTTTTCGGACCAGCCAGCAGCCCGTATCACCGTGGTGTAGATCTACAAGAATTCTTTCAGGTTGGTGGTGCTGTCGTACTTTTCAATGGATGTTGGGTGAAACCTTTCGGGCCACGCCACATGGCGTAGCCGTCAGGAAAATGCCTAGCACCCAACGCCGTAGGGGGAGTCATGCCATCCACCTGAACCCCGGCTCAGAGACCGTGCCGGGGAGTGTGGATCTCGACTCCCCAAAGAATCGGAGGAGTGGACCTCCTCCTTGCTCCGAAGGTGAGAGTCATGGGAGGAGTCTTCATCCCCAGGAGCCATCCGCCTGTTGCGGTCTTGCCCCTGGGCGCCACGGCGCTGTGGTGATTACGCAAATCATCGCCGCGCCGCCGGTGATGCTTCTCAAGATGAACCCTCAGGTCCTCGCGGCTCACCGCGGAACTGGGACCCGTGTCTTGCACACCCTTTCCTTTGCTTTGGCCCTCCTGGCCACTGCGCTTCCCGCTCGGGCGGCTGGAAGCTTGGGTGCGGTTAGCGCACGCCCTTGATCGGGGAGTACCGACGGTACCTGACTGGTCGGGCATCCCCACACAGAGCTGGGCCGCGTCTACGAGGCCAGGAATGTCCCGCCACGGCGTGGCCGGGGTGTCTCCTACGAGTTCCACAGGAGGGTGGTCCAAGAGGAGATGGACTGCATGCAGGTTCTGGGCCAGAGTGGCCGCCTCCATGACCAACCGTCGCTGAACCGGATGTTCCGCCGCCGCCAGGGGGGTACCATCGCCCCCCTGCAGGGGTGGCGTGAAACGATCCCTTATCCGGCGGGAGTGTCGGGACGTGTCCTGGGCGTTGCTAGCCTCCGCCGCCTCTTTTTGCTGTGAGTGTGAGCCCGACATCACCAGATGCGCAGTCCTTCTAGACAAAAGACCGGGATCCACCACTGAGATGGCTGGGTGAGCCAACCGCTAGCCCCCTACCTGGCGCGCCCTAATGGCTCTCGCATGAGGGATTTCGGGGGATCAATAGGTCAAAGAACACACCGATGTACCCAGGTTCAGGCCCCCAGTGTAGGTAACAACCCTACGTCTTGCTAGATCTTTGTTGATGTATATTGAGCTAGTTACAATGCTAGATCTAAGTTTTGGTTTCTCCTCCAAAAACGCGCCCCCCTTCTTCCATGCACCAGAGCTCCCTTATATAGACTGGGCTAGCTCGGGCAGGTGAGAAGGTGACATCATACTGATCTATGATTCATTTACCACATCTATTATTGTAGTCATGTCCCTCAAGCCTCATTTAATGTCGTTGTATGGCTTCGCCCGGTTAGCCCGAGATGTGACTTTCCTGCGACGGGTAAAGTGTGAGGCGTCAGAGGGATGGGCCGTTATCGTGTCGACAGCAAAACTCTTCGCAATCAATGGCTCTGACACAGCGTGTCAGGGGAAGGAGACTTCGACGCGAAGCCTCCTTCTCATTCTTTTGGTCACCCGCGTGGCCTGCCTGGTGGGGCTCGCCAGACCGCCTCATGGGGCGATCGCCCGGCGAGTGGGGCCTGATCGCTCGCCAGCCGCCACGCGGCCGATCGCCCGGCTGGTGGGGCCTGATCGCCGCCACGCCTAGCCAGCCGCCACGTGGGCGATCGCCCGGCGAGAGGGGCTCGATCGTCCGATGGCTGGCGAGCCGCCCGCGGGCGGGCCGCCCGTGAGTGGGGCCGATCGCCGCCAGCCGCCAGACCGCCACGTGGCCGATCGCCGGGCGGGGTGGGGCTCGATCGCCGCCACCGCCACTTGGGTCGCCGCTGGCGAGAGGGCCTAATCGCCCACCGCCGCCAAAGCCGCCGCCAAGGGGGCCGCTCGGCTAGTAGGGGTCTCGACGCTCGCCACCGCCATGCCGCCATGGCCGATCGCCCGGCGAGAGGGCCCGATCGCCCACCGCTCGCTAGGGTCGCCACGTGGGCGATCGCCCGTGTGTGGGGCCGATCTCCCGCTGACGCTTAGCCGCCACGTGGCCGATCGCCTGCCGAGAGGGGCTCGATCGCCATTGCCGCCAAAGCCGCCACGTCGGCCGCGCCGACGAGTGGGGCTCGACGCTTCTACTCGTCCGACCGCCACGTGGGTCGCCGCCGGTGAGAGGGGCTCGATCGTCTGCGCTTGCCAAGTCGCCACGTACGATCGCCCGGCGAGAGGGCCTCGACGCCGCCTGCTCGCCAAAGCCGCCACTTGGTCTTACTTGTCTGCGGCGGAGAGGGTACCCTGGCATAAAGTACGCTGACATAATTGCAAAGTTGGAAGAGGTTTAGTTGATAGAAGTAGTTTTCTGGATTTGCTTTTAAGTCACACCTTGGATGAAATACAAATTCACCATTCTAATATTAGACCTATTAGAAACATATTTTTGGGGATTGTACCTAGTTCATCGATAACTCCAGTGAGATAGATAGTGTTACCTGTCACCTTTGGAGACACTGACAATTTTAGAATGGAATTAATATCATTTGAAATTATTGATTTTGAATCAGCATAAAATGCCATTTTGGGTAGGCCTTCACTAACAAAATTCATGGCAGCTACTCATCTCGCCTACCAAATCATAAAGATACCTAGTAGAAAATGTTTGATTAGTGTACAAGTTAACTAAGTTAATGCGCTTAATTATGAACACAAATTGCTTGAGATTGTCAATCAATTACCATTAAACTATACTAATGAGGCAAGAAAGTTTTGTAAGACCGAAAAGTCTAACAAGGCAGAGAAGCTAAAAGTGACTCCTCAGCCCAACGAATATGTAAAAAGAAGTTCCCATTGATCCTGCCAACCAGTCAAAACTATTGAGATAGGATCAGCAATGGATACCAAATAGGAAGGCGCGCTTATTGCTTTCCTCTAGGCCAACGCAGATGTGTTCATGTGGAAACCATCTAACATCCTGGGGTCCCAATGGAAGTACTAGAGCACTGGTAAGCCATATAGTCTGACATATGACCAGGGAAGCAGAAGGTACGTCGATTCGCTCCTGATCAACAAGAAGCCATCCAAGAGTTGGACAAACTCCTAGAAGTTAGTTTCATTCGCGAAATTGGTCATCCTGATTAGCTTGCGAATCTAGTTATGGTCAAGAAAGCAAACAGTAAGTGGCGCATGTACATTGATTTTATCAGTTTAAATAAAGCTTGTCCAAAGATAATTTTCTTTACCCTGAATCGACCAACTAGTCGACTTAGCAGTGGGTTGTGAATTGATGAGTTTTTTAGATGCATACTCAGGTTATCATTAAATAAGCATGGCAAGTGAAGATGAAGAGAAGACTTTCTTCATAACCCCGTTCGGTTTCTATTGTTATAAAATATGTCATTCGAGCTGAAAAAAGCTAAAGTCATGTACCAGTACCTTATGTAGAAGACTTTCTATAGTGAAATAGGTCAGAACATAGAAGCTTATGTTGATGATCTCATTGTAAAGAGAGAATAACTCTAACCATTTGTCAGACCTAACTGAAACCTTCAATAATTTAAATAAGCATGAAATTATGCTTACTATAGAAAAGTGTGTCTTTGGTGTTTCTTCTGAAAAATTGTTTTGTTTTCTTGTTTGTTCTTGAAGTATTGAAGTAAATCCTGAGAAGATTCACATTATTGAATCCTTGAAACCACCTTCTACAATAAAGGAAGTTCAAGGTTTAACTGGTCGGATGGCTGGTCTCAGTCATTTTATCTGAAGATCAGGAGAGCGTGGTTTGCCATTCTTTAAGATAATAAGAAAACACGAGAAATTCCACTGGTCGGATGAAGCGAATAAAGCCTTTAATGATATAAAAATAATGTAGTTAGCGATGTACTAATTGTTGAACAAGAGCAGGTTCAAAAATATTTATTATGTCAGCAAAGTTTTACACAAACCTAACGAGAGATATTCTCATGTTCAAAAATTGCTTTACACCCTATTAATGGCTTCTAGAAAATTACAACATTATTTCTAATCTCATCGGATTACAACACTATCATCTTTTGCTTTGGAAAGTATCTTACATAACCAAGTAGCAACTGGTTGGATTGCTAAATGGGTAGTTGAACTTGAGTCATTTGATATCCATTTTGTAGCCCAAACAACAATTAAGTCCAAAATTTTGGCAAATTTTAGAACCCTTTGTAAAAAAGGATACAACTATTCCGACTACTGGAAATTGTACTTTGATGGTTCTCAAGAAATAGAAGGTTCGGGTGTTGGTATAGTATTGTTTACACCTCAAGGAGATTATTTACAATATGTAATTCAGATACAATTCCCTACTACCAATAGTGTAGCAGAGTATGAAAGTCTTTTAGTCGGGCTTCAAACAGCAAAATCCATTGGAGTCCGTTGGCTTCTTGCAATGGGCGATTTGCAATTAGTCATAAACTAGGTTAGCAAGGAATACAGGACATCCGATGAGGTAATGGCTCATTACCTGGATGAAGTGAGAAAATTGGAGAAATACTTTAGCCATTTTGAAGTCCAATATATACTGCAAAAAGATAATATTTTAGCGAACCAGTTACCAAAATTGGATTCCTCATGATCACCTATTCCAATAGGTGTGTTTTCTGAATATCTGTCTAAACCTTTTATAAACATATTCATAGAAAAACTCCCTACCAGTATAGAGGTTAGAGCCCTTGAGCAGATTGAGATTGGACTAAACCATTTAAAGCCTATCTAAAAAATGAGACACTGCCCGAGGATATTCATGAAAAGGACATATTAGTTTGAAAGATGTGAATGTATAATTAGTTTGAAAGATGTGAATGTATAAAATTCTTAACAATACTCTATATAGAAAAGGAATATATGGTATTCTAATGCGATGTATAACCTAGGAGCTAGGAAAAATATTGCTTAATAAAATACATGGGGGCTTATGTAGAGCACATGCTTCATGTCGAATTCTAGTCGAAAAAGCTTTCCAACAATGTTTTTATTGACCCACCACTTTACAAGATGCCATACACCTTGTAAAAACTTATGAGCAATACTAATTTCATTCTTGACAAGTACATTTACCTGCTAATCAATTACAAACTATACCTTTGTCATGGCTATTTGTGACATGGGACATTGACATAGTAGGTTTTTTACCAAGAGCAACTAATAGATTCAAATTCCTATTTGTTACAATTGATAAATTCACAAAATGAATTGAAGCCAAGCCTGTTGCTTCAATTACAGCTCAGGTAGTAAAGGAATTCTTTATAAAAAATATAGTCACTAGATTTGGTGTACTTAGTAAGATAATTACTAATAATGGATCTCAATTCTTTAGTGGTCTGTTTCAAGATTATTGTGATAAAATAGGCATAAAAATTTGCTACACTTCATTTGCTCATCCTTAGAGCAATCGAGCAGTTGAATGAGTTAATGGTCAAATTATAAATGGTATAAAGAAATGAGTGTTTGATTATCTTACCAAACGGTTGGAGGCTTGGGTAGACGACCTCTACTCTGTGTTCTTGGCCATACGTATGACTACTAGTAGAGCAATAGGGGAAACAACCTTTAAACTGGCCTATGGATTTGAAGTCATGTTGCAGATGAGATTTATTTGGATTCTATACGAACATCTCTCTATGAACAGGTTAATTAAGATAACCAGTGCGAAGATGATATCAATCTATTAGAAGAAAAGCGAGATCAAGCACTTATCAAGTTAACTATCTATTTACAATGTTTAAGAAGATATTACAACAAAAGAGTTCAACCATGAAAACTAAATATGGGAGACTTTGTTCTAAGGCGTACCAAAAATCAGTATAACTTACATAAGTTATCTCCCAAATAGGAAGATCCATTTATTGTGATATCAATTACATGACTAGGTTTTGTTCGACTTGCTATGGAAGATGGAAAAATTCTGTTAGACACTTGGACCATCTAGCATCTTCATAGGTTTTTGTGTAAATAAGTTTATTTCTATATTTTTTATTTACATAAAGTATCTCTTTAAAATATTGTATATCAAAATTGTTTCTATTTTGATAATCCTCTAAGAATTCACAAAGTCATAATTTACTTGACCTCTCTATAAACAACGTACAAGGTTATTGGTCGGATTGTGAGATAACATCTAATAGAAACATTCCTTGCAAGGCAATACTTACTATATTAAAACTCATTAGAATGACCTTATCTCCAATCTACTGCTAGTTAATACCAAGTACTATGTGAAAAGAATAGGTTATCAATCCTATAACTATTTGTATTTCGATCATGTTGCTGGTCAGCACATAAATAGTTGGGGGCTAGTGATATACTTAGAAAAATATGCATGTAGATTAGATACAAGATAAAATATAACACAACAAGTGATCTTTTAATTCAAATAGGTCATATATGTTGCTTGAATGTTGTGGGGTATGTATAATCCGGGGGCCCACAAGGCAGGCCTGCGAGGCCCGACCAGGTGAAATTGGGCCAGGCCGACTACAGGAGGCCGGAGGCAGCTTGGGCTGATCAAGGCGTGAAGAATCATAACAGATCCTAGTTAAGGAAACCGAGTCATATTAGGCAGGAGATGATTGTAATACAAACTAATACGTAGTCGGAATAGATGTAAAGACATGGAACTCCACCTCGAGTCCGAGCAGGACTCTCTTTTGTAAACCGCCCCTGCCCTGTTATATAAAGGGAGGGGACGGAAGAAGAAAATAGAAGATCATCAGCGAATAAGTTAGCCAATCATAATCCCAGAGCACAGGACTAGGGTATTATCTCCACCGTGAGAGCCCGAACTTGTATAATTCCCGTGTCTTGTGCTACCATCGAGTTTGGGTCCAACGCCTAGCCCCCTTTTCATTATTATCGGTAACAACCCTCGACAAATGTAATCTTTACATTTTTCATGTATGTCTCAATGGCAGAGGCTACTCCAGCATGTTTCTAATCAATCTCTTCTTAAGTAGTTAGCTTGAGGTCGGGCGCCAGTTTCTCCAACTCAACTGCATCCTTGTAAAAGTGCCACAACTTTGTGAAGAGGGTGCCTACTTAGATGGTGATTGAAGTTTAGAGTAATGTCTTGATGGTTTGTGCCATTGCGGGGTTGTGACTTTGGTTAATCTTCAACTGGTCATTCTACCCACAACCAAGTTTTACTTCTTTCCCCTTTAAATCCATGGTGATTTTCTGAAACTATTCAAAAATAAGGTTCAAATTAGTTTTTCTACCTCTCTAAACTGTAGCAAAATCTTTTATTAAAAGCTTCATTTGGCCAGTCAGATTGTCTATTTCATTCTCCATCACTGACCTTTGCACTTCAAACTTTATTCTCTCTTCTTCCCATTCAAAATGTTACGATTCTCTAGCTTTTATTGTATTTTTTAACTCCACAAAGTTTAAATTAAAAGTTGCTTTCAGTTTTCCTAAATAATAAATTCAAAGTAGGTTGGAAAGTGGTTCTTACCTGTTATTTCAGACTCCTTTTTCTCAAGAGTGATCTTATACTTTTAAGAGAGTTTTTGAACCTTTTCATTATTTCTCTTGAAAGCTTCATGAGTCTAGAAGTTTTTTCTTCCTAGTATTTGACCTTGTCGGTGGCTAGAACAAGGTCGAATTTGAAACCTTTGGAAGTATTTTTGAGCCACCAAGAGTTGTTTTTCTAATTCCTTTATTTGTTCTGTTTGTCTATGTCAAAACAGTTATGTAAGAACAAAAGAAGATAGAAAAAAAACAATAACAAATGAATTAAAAATAATTTCTTATTGTTTCAATTTTGGCCTTGGCCAAAATATTTGCCAACCTGACCTAGTAAGTCGAGTGGTTCTTGTTAATGCTATAAAAAGCAATAATAGCAAATGAATTAAAAATAACCTTTTTCAATATTCCCTAAAAAGAAATGAGATAATATGTATACCTTTACTTGCATGCTATTAAAAACTTACCTGAACTCCTCTTGGTTAGAATGACTAGAAGAAGATGCCTGTGGCAAAACCACATGTGTGAAAGAGGTAGTCATGGCCCTTTCAGGCACCACCACCTCTTCTACTCTGCTATTCGGAACGACCAGCTCCTTCTCTGTTGCAGTAGGAGGGTTTCGGTTTACATAGCCGTAGACACATCCTCGGCAACAGTAGTCGTAGGAGTAGCACCGATCTCCTCCAACGGTTAGCCTCGTCACTGACCTGAGCAAGCATAAACTGTTTTGTAGGAGAACTAGGAGCAGTTGCCCCAAGACTAAAAATAACAAGGAAAGTCCCTTAGATTCTAAAGATAAGTACTCAGAAATTAAAATATATATAGAAAAAATAAATACCTGCAACAAAGTCCTGAGTCCATATCCCAGGATATCAAAGGGGACAGACAATACCTCAACATCTAGGTCGGGAGTATTCCTTTTCCTCCTTATAATCAAGGGAACATTATCCTCTGAATCTTTGCTTTCACCCTGAACAAAGGGGAATGTCAGAAGATTTCCATATGGACGATCCCAATTGCGATTGAACCATTTTTCTGTAGCGCACCTGGGATGAGGTCATCATTTGCGTACCCACAATGAACGCAACACTCTTTTCTTGTGCCTAGGACTGATCGTCCGCACACTTAGAGCGTATAGCATTTGTCGGTACGAGGGCTAGATTAATGCTGGTTAGATTAGCACTAGTCCCAACGGTGGTAGGATCCACTGCCTTCACCTTTTTGGTTCGCAGAGCCACAGCTGAGACCTCAAACTGGTTAGTAGATGCATCTAAAGAATAAGTTCAATTGTCAGCATAAGCATAAAAGGCAATTAGTAAAAATAAAGAAAAAAATTTCCTATTACTTACCATGATGCGTTAATTAATGAACTCATCGGTTTGCCCGATCAGGTTGGACGGCGGCCTATCCAATGCAGCCAGGTCGGACCAGTCAGAAGAGACACACAGCATATACAAGATTCTTGACAAGGTCTCTTCGGTGGTCAGAACTAACTGGAGAAAATACCCATAAATGTCAACAAAAATCCTTTAATGAAGAAAGAAAGAGGTCGGTACTTGAGAGTTCTCTTACAAGAGGTTAGTACTTAAAAGTTCTCTTACCTCCAGGTTCATCCTTGGTCGGATCCTAGTCGCCTTCTATCCTTCAGGCGAATCTGAACCACCTGTTCAACGTGTTCACTTTGTGGTACAGAAAATCAAAGACGATCTTCTGCCTCGTCAAGCCTCCCTTCACCAACTTGGTAATGACCTTAACAATGTTATTTTCCTCATCGGTATGGACCAGCGATTCCTTCTTCACTTCACCCTTATCCATATTGGGGTTGTCTTCCCAATAAAACGGTGACTACTACCCCGTAGAATTTCTGAGTAAAACCACTCCTGCTGGTAATCACACTATGTGTCCTTGGTCGAGAGTGGGGATACTGAGAAGCTATTTTATCTTGGAGCTTAAAATAAGCACTCCTAAAAAGATTCTAGATTTTACTATTTCTGGTATATTGATAGAAATAGAGAAAAAAGATGAATTGGTGGGGAATGTCAAGGAAAGCTTCACAAAGATATGAGAAAACTCAAAATTAGAATAGAATTTGGGGGAAGAAGTGCAGTTTGATCTCATAATGATCGAGCACGTCGACTAAAAACTCACACTCGAGGAGACAAAATCCTAACTTCACAAGAGTAGTGAAGGAGACGAGACGCCCCTCCTGAGGTTACTAGCTTCGTATCCTCCCCACTAGGGTCCCATCGTACCATTTCACGAGGAGGGATCAAACCTTGATCTTCAAGGTCCTTAATCCTTCCCTCAGCAAGGATCGACTTGTCCATGACCATTAATTGGAGGAGAAGAAAAGGATTGAAGGCAAGAGCTCAAAAATTGCGAAGGGCTTAAGAACTTACTTCTGCGTTCAAAGACAGCAAAGGCGTAAGGAATTAAAGAAGATTTACCACTTTTATATTACATAAAATGTGTCAGTTTTAAACACCGTTTTTCTTTCCAAGAAAGGGTAAAAACTACTTTTTTTTAATAAACAATAACTAACACCAAATTAATGTTCTCGAACTTCCTTTTAAACCTTTTACTTGATCAAACTCTCCATCATAACTAATGGGAGAAGAAAAAAAGGACAGAAGATGAAAAGCCTCAAGAACTAAGTGCGGGCTAGAAAATAATAAAGTTTGAAGTAATTAAAGATGTTATTCTCAAACTTCATTTTAGATATTTAAGCTTTTCACTTCCTTTCTTTGATCATACTCTTCATCACAATTAATGAGAGATGAAATAAGAATGAAAAATGAAATGCTTAAACAACTTAGAAAAAGTTTGAATGTAATTTTTTCTTGGTTCAATGATATGAAGTATACAAAGTAAGCTTTCCTCCCCTTTATACACACAGCATACATTAAAGACGGTTATCGCCGGTTCAGTTACCAAGAGAAGTGCAAAGATTTTTCATTTATTGGCACTTAAAACACTTAGATAATTGGCGTATAACCCCAAAAGGTCATAGAAAATGAAAAGCCACTAGCAATAAGCTCTTATTCTCAAGACTTGGGGCCTAGCTGACGAGGATTAAAAGTCTGTTATTTATTTGAGCCCTCAATTATTCGTGACTATACTTTATTAATGGACCTACAATGCATAAAACCCATAATGTGTAGAACAAAACTCACTATTATCTGAACAGTTAAGTCTCCAACCAGTTCAGTTAAGGTGATCAATAAACTTTGATTCACATTGGTCATTTCTGACCAATGATATAGTCACTCTAATTAATGAACTGGTCGGGGACAAGCGTTTATCCCCACACATGTCTTTGTGCAAATAGTTATCTTACAAATATGCATAACTACCCGAAAGTTTTCTACGAAAAAGCACCCTTTGACGAGAAGACACCTCTCGATTATACGACACCCCTATGGATAACAACTGTCGTTTCTTCAACCAATATAAGTAGAGGACCAATCCATACTATTTGAGAGATCTGAAGGCAATCGAATTGACAATCAGAATAAGCAATAGACATCTGAGAGTATTTATTCTGTAATTTGTATACTCTGTAGAGCCACTTGGCTAATAAAGAAGCATTCCCCATATATTGTTTTCCTTATCTTGTTTACTGGAAGCCTACAATCATATTTTTATAAGTTCGATTAAAGGACCCTAGATCTTGGATATCGACACATATTACAGATTGTTCTTAATACGTCATGTAATTTTGACGGTCGCTGTAGCAAAATGTTTGTGATTAGCTTTAACACAAACTATTTTCTAAAACAATATGTGATGAGGCGTCTTATATTGGCCTTTCTATAATAGTGTAACACTGGCTGGATAAAAAGAGTCAATGAGGACTGTAACTTAAGCAGACTTCGTTCTTTCGAACCGTGAGATCGGGACAACAAACGGACCAAAGTGGCCAACAACGATAAGCTACAATGTAAAAGTCGGTACATTATTTTTTAAACAGTACTACAGAAAATCTCAGTTATTATTTTTTGATCCAACAATCCATATACAACCGCCAAAGTGCCTTCGACTCGTCCTCGAAGGATCGCTAGCTTACGATTGGGACCAAGCATAATCATGGTCAGCACAGGAGCTCTGCAAGTGCCTGGTGAACCTGCAGACCGGAGTGATAATTTGCAGATAGCCTCTTTAGTTGTGCTGAAATCACACAATACCCTTGTCTTTGTATATGAAAGGGTGGCCCCTGGGTCGAATTTCTCACGGAGTAGGGGGTCTACTGGTAAATTTTCCTGCGCCGGCCACCGCAACTCCGCAAGTGCGCATGCACGAATGCCATGGGCCATGCAAACCAAGCCACGTGAGTGAGTCCCCTAAAGATGGAAACTAAACTAAATTTGGTAGTACAATCTTAAACTTGACTATTAAACCACGCTAGCTTGGGCCCGATATTCACTTGTAGGTTAATTTTCTTAGGCTCGCCAAAGAAAGCTTAGACCACATCCAATGTTTCTTGGCTGCAGGCTCTAAGCACCATGTGGCAGATTGGTGCCGGCGCCTAACAAAGTTTCCTGGAAACCGTGGGAGAGAGACCGCTAATATTTTGTTTAGTTGTCGGCCTCAATTTAGAGAAAGAAATGGGCGCTAATCACTATAGTAGAAAAAAAAGAGACAAATATAACGTCTAAGATTTTATTTAGATAAGTGGTAATTTTTTATATGGTTTTGAGGTATAGTTTAAATTTGAACTAGATCTCAAAACATTTCAATAAAATCCTCCTAATCCAAACACTACCTAAATCTTTATAAGTTGGGAGGTATTTCTATGCACCATTTTTAAAAATTTATATAAATATTAAATATAAATAAAAAGTATACGGTAATTATTTACTTGCTCGCTCGAAGATTTGAGTAACACTTGGATTATCTCGCGAGAAGCAACTTCCTCGAGGTAACGACGTTTTCCCGCCGTCTATTCCTTCTCTTTTTTCCCAGCACCCTTTTTGAAAAATAATCCCATCACAACTAATTATGACGTCATTATTCCTCCCCCGCGCGCCTATATAACCAGCTGCCGACCCTGACTGCCCCCTCACTCCCCACCTCCGCCTTCGCTCCACCTCGCAGCGCGGCATAGCCATTGCTGGCTGATTAAGCTTCTCAATTCTACTTAAAGCAGTTAATCACAGCTGTAACGAGAACCTGCAGACTGCAGTCCGCATTCTCTAGATAGATCTCTGTGTGCTTCTCGATCTCCAATGGCGCTCCAAGCATCGTCGACGCCCTCCGCGTTCCGCGCGGTCCCGAACACCGCTCACGCCTCTTGCCGGCGCCAGGTTCGGCTGCTAGGCTCTAGTTCGCCGGATAAACTGTCCTTGCTTCCTGCGTGTTCCACGAACTGAAATTTGTCGTCTCAGCTTGTGCCGTGACGGCTCGCCGGGGCCGTCGTTGTCGTACAGCTGAACGCATAATCTGTTTCTTGGAAAATTCGTAGTTTTTGATGTGTTGTTCATGGAGGTGATTTTGATGTTGTTTGCAGTTCCATGTGCGCGCGAGTGCGTCGGCGGCCGCGGGAGGCGGCGATGGGAATGTGATGATGAGGAAGGAGCCGACGACGGGCCCGTGGAAGATCGACTACTCCGGCGAGAAGCCGGTGACGCCGCTGCTCGACACCATTAATTACCCCGTCCACATGAAGAACCTCTCCACCCCGGTATATTCTTCAATCTTCATCTACTTCAGCTCCGGCAGCTCGGTATTCGTTTTTTGGAAGCAGCGGTTGAATTTGGTTTCTTGGCGTGGCATGCGTGCAGGACTTGGAGCAGCTCGCGGCGGAGCTCCGGGCGGAGATCGTGCACACGGTGTCCAAGACCGGCGGCCACTTGAGCGCGAGCCTGGGGGTGGTGGAGCTGGCGGTTGCGCTACACCACGTGTTCGACACGCCGGAGGACAAGATCATCTGGGACGTGGGGCACCAGTCATACCCGCACAAGATCCTGACGGGGCGGCGATCGCGGATGCACACGATCCGGCAGACCTCCGGCCTTGCCGGGTTCCCGAAGCGCGATGAGAGCACGCACGACGCGTTCGGCGCCGGCCACAGCTCGACAAGCATCTCGGCGGCGCTCGGGATGGCCGTGGCGCGTGATCTCCTCGGAAAAAAGAACCACGTCATCTCCGTGATCGGCGACGGCGCTATGACCGCCGGCCAGGCCTACGAGGCCATGAACAACTCCGGCTACCTCGACTCGAACATGATCGTCGTCCTCAATGACAACAAGCAGGTCTCCCTCCCCACCGCCACCCTCGACGGGCCCTCCAAGCCCGTCGGCGCCCTCAGCAAGGCGCTCACCAAGCTCCAGGCCAGCACCAAGTTCCGCCGCCTCCGCGAGGCCGCCAAGACCATCACCAAGCAGATCGGCGGGCAGACGCACGAGGTGGCGGCTAAGGTCGACGAGTACGCGCGCGGCATGATCAGCGCGTCCGGCTCGTCGCTCTTCGAGGAGCTCGGGCTCTACTACATCGGCCCCGTCGACGGCCACAGCCTTGAGGACCTCGTCATCATCTTGGAGAAGGTCAAGTCGATGCCGGCGCCGGGGCCTGTGCTGATCCACATCGTAACGGAGAAGGGGAAGGGGTACCCGCCAGCAGAGGCCGCCGCCGACAAGATGCATGGCGTGGTCAAGTTCGACCCGACGACGGGGAAGCAGTTCAAGGCCAAGGGCCCGACGCTGTCGTACACGCAGTACTTCGCCGAGTCCCTGATCCAGGAGGCGGAGGCGGACGACAAGGTGGTCGCCATCCACGCCGCCATGGGCGGCGGCACGGGGCTCAACTACTTCCAGAGGCGGTTCCCGGAGCGGTGCTTCGACGTCGGCATCGCGGAGCAGCACGCGGTCACGTTCGCCGCGGGGCTCGCCGCCGAGGGGCTCAAGCCGTTCTGCGCCATCTACTCGTCGTTCCTGCAGCGCGGCTACGACCAGGTGGTGCACGACGTTGACCTGCAGCGGCTGCCGGTGCGCTTCGCCATGGACCGCGCGGGGCTCGTCGGCGCCGACGGCCCAACGCACTGCGGCGCCTTCGACGTCACCTACATGGCCTGCCTCCCAAACATGGTCGTCATGGCGCCCGCTGACGAGGCCGAGCTCATGCACATGGTCGCCACCGCCGCCGCCATCGATGACCGCCCCAGCTGCTTCCGCTTCCCCCGCGGCAACGGCATTGGAGCCGTCCTTCCTCCCAACAACAAAGGCACCCCTCTTGAGGTACCTACTTACCAAATTGCTACTCCTATCAAAATGATCAATGCTTTCCTCAAGGTCTCTCTAATGGCGGCCGTGCTTTGGGAATCGTGCAGATTGGCAAGGGAAGGGTGCTCGTCCGAGGCAACCGGGTGGCGCTCCTGGGGTACGGCACGATGGTGCAGGCCTGCCTGAAGGCGGCCGAGGCGCTCAAGGAGCACGACATCTTCGCCACCGTCGCCGACGCCCGCTTCTGCAAGCCGCTCGACACGGAGCTCATCCGGGAGCTCGCCACCGAGCACGAGGTCCTCATCACCGCCGAGGAGGGCTCCATTGGAGGGTTTGGTTCCCACGTCGCCCACTACCTCAGCCTCAGCAGCCTCCTTGACGGGCCCCTCAAAGTAAGGAGCATCTTCTAATTCAATGCTCTATCGAAAGGATACTAAAATTCTTAAGTTTTAAGTTGGGTCTAACTGATTCATGATCTATACAACTTTCTTTTTTAAAAAAAAAAAGAAAAAAAGAAAAGCGAAGCATTCCTCTGTGGAAAATTTCCGTGTTCTTCGCGATCCGTGTAAGCCTAACCATGTTGCTGATGTTCTTGCAGCTGAGATCCATGTTCCTGCCAGACAGGTACATCGACCATGGTGCACCATTGGACCAGATGGAGCAGGCAGGGCTGACCCCAAGGCACATTGCTTCCACAGTGCTGTCCCTGCTGGGGAGGCCATTGGAGGCACTGAAGCTCAAGTGAACCAATCAGCCAGCATGTAAATCAATCAGCACATAAATAAAACTGATATGTGACCATGCTGCTGCTCCATCCCTAATCTAACCACTGTCGCATGGATATGGAAGGGTTTGGTTTAGCCAGTAGGCATACTAGTACTGTTCTGGTGCCTGGAGAAGCCATATTCGTGTGTGTGTGTGTTTCTTGGCCTGTTCCAATACTTCCAAATGCAAAAGGATAAGGAGGGTGTACAATGCAAGAGGATGGATGAAGTGAAGGACAGGAGCTAGCCAGGCTTGGGAATGCAGGAGGATATGCCTCTCAGCTGCTCTTGTCAGTGACATATGCATGCATGCATGCATGGCTCCACTTATTCTTTTGTTAGTTTTGTATAGATGACAAGTAAGTGCTTCATAAGAAAGATGAATAAGCTCTTGTCTCTAGAGAAAGGGCCATGGGCCTTGTGAATTGTGATCTCCGCTTGTGTTTTGTCCTTGTGTAATCCTCGTGTTCATGGAATCATGGGAGTGGATGGGTTAGCATCTTGCAGTGTTATCAAGGGGCAGAATATCCCCAGGTGCCTGATTTTGAATAAGCTCTTGGCTTGAATGTTGGAGTGTGGCAAGTACAGAGATTCCCTGTTAATGAGGACATGGCCGCAATCTAGAAAAAATTAATCTAATGAGTTCGCTGATGTCTTTAAGGATTAGCAAACAACGTTAGCACAGCGTTCACATCTGAAAAAACTTAAAGCCAATCACAGTGGACCTGACAAGATAACAACTACTCCCTCTGTTACTATGGCACTCATGCAGTCAGGGGCGGAGCCAGGGCGGAGCCAAGGGGCGAGCAGGGGCCTTGGCCCCTCTAACCAAAATAAGATCCAGTAGATAGTAATTAGTAGTAGCTAGTACGTATTAGCAAACAACAAATAAAGGTCTAGTCCATTTCTAACAGGTAAAACTTCTATTTTTCTCAACTTGATGTATGCAATGCTTAATTTCTCTTGCTAACTTAACAAATGGACTATATAAAATAGGTAAAACTTCCTATTATTCAATGGTTGATAGGTTGTTACAATTGGTCATAACTCTTCCGGTGTTAACAGCAACCACAGAGCGAGTATTTTCAACTATGAAACTTGTCAAGACCCACCTTCGAAATAAAATAGGAAATGACTTTCTTCGACATTGCATGATAGTTTACATTGAAAAAGAACTAGCAGCAAAAATTAGTTCAGATGAACTTATTGACTTATGATCTTCTAGGTAGTCGTAGAACTAAATTTAAGTTAATAGAGATGTAAGTTTCTTATTCTAAAAAATATGTCATATTTTTCTTGTGGATATATGGTTATGCTATTTTTAAATTTAAATGCATCGATATTGCTATGATATTTTTTATGGATACTATGATATTTTTAGTTGATCCACATGGCCTCTTCTAATCCGAAATCCTGGCTCCACCCCTGATCATGCAGTTAACTTTTTTCTCAAACTTTGACCACTAATATACATGAAACTATCTAGATTAACCATATAAAAATGATACCAATACATTTGCTGTGGAAATTACATTAAAAATACTATAATTTTTTTGTGATTTTGCTGATATAACTATTAAAAATAACATTCAAAATATTGGGCATTAAATTAACTTTTGTAGCGACCCTCATTTTTGGCCAAAAAAATGCTAAAATAAGAATATATTTGCATATAATACTAGTTCCATGATCAGTGGCTAGCACACACATTCACAACAATTAATATCATATCCACACTCTATATTACATATGATAAAGGTAGTAAGGTCTTACAAAACAGATATAATGCAACGAAAAGAATCAAAAGTCTTGTAGTGTGCCTATCTAACCCTCAGGCAACTGACAAGGAATAATCCCTAAAAAAGCTCATCGTTAACATCCCCGAATCTTGCATGTGTCAAATAAGTTTCGTCGGTTTAATCTGATTCTTTACCTAAAAACAACAAATAAGTAAGGGTGAGTACTTTCGTACTCAGTAAGGTTTAAGGTGGTATTTGCAAATGTAGAAAGGCAGGTCATATCAAAGGAGGCTTCTACAGTTAATTTGCATAAAGTGAAATTTAATTTGTTAAATAAGTAGTAATTTGCAAAACAGAATTTGTAAAGACAAGTTTAACTTATTTGAAAATAACAAGTATATAGAGTATAAAGTAACAACTCATAGTCCTCTATGATATGAGTATTGAGACAACCAATTCCTGCCAATACCATTCTTTGCCAACGCGAGGCATAACAGATCAAACCAAACTATTTTGAAAATAATAGAACAACTAACTAGTGCAGATGCATCAAGTGTCCCTTGACTGTGGGAACGGCTTTTAGAAAATATTTATGCACTGCAGAGGTGTACAACTTTACCCATAAGTCATGACCTTTTCTTTTTGCCGCATGTTTTACGCACTAAAGGTGTAGTGGCTAGAATATCAATGATGAAAACTTTTACATTACTTATGTTAGCTTTGCATCAGCCTGGTGACGTTAAACCCGTACTATGGTGTAAATATTTGTACAATCACTGTATAATAAATAATTAAACATATCCATAGTATAGCGTACACCATTAATTATATCAGCAAACATTATTCCTAACACATCAGTGTGCATGCCCCTTTGAGCAATTAGTAATTAAAAGCCCGTACTACTCTAGCCTTCTAATGTGCAAAGTTAAACTAAATAACTTAATTGGTTTAAAATTGTCCTGTACCAGCACTTGTGGTTGTACAATAATTCTTAGATATAATGTGCACTACGTTCGGTCCTTAATCCGACACAGCGATAATCTCCCCCTACACTATGTACAAGTCTCTTGCACCTATGGCTATTGCCAATAATCGTCCGCATCTAAACCATAGTTTTATTTTGAGTTTTTATACCAAAATACAAGTAACTATTATCATGTCTCAATATTGCAAAGTTTTATCTAATCAATTTATCCAATTTGTTTATCCCAAATCTAAAGCATGGCTAAGTATGATTATTAATCATCACATATACCCAAATTGACATCATGTATTGTCTACCCTTAATTCTAGGGTTATCAATGTTCACATTTCAATATTTATTAAGGAAAATCCATAAGATAGGGTTATAACTACCAATACTACAATATAGCAAATTTACTAAAAATACACGCATGTATAAAAGATTTGATATAACAAAGAAAAATTGAAACACTAGAATTAATATGATCAAAGGAGTGCTTGCCTTGCTTAATTGCTATTTACAATGAAGTCATGGTTGTAGTCAACGTTGTCGATGACAGGATTAATAACATCAAGTTCTACATGTCGCGAACGAAGAACACAACAAATAACAAATAACAAACTTTCAATAAGGGCAAATAGAAATCAAATGAAAACCAAATAGAAACAAACTATAGAAAATAGGTGTAGTTTAGGGTTAGGTTCTTATGATTTCATGTGCTCACATTTTAGTCTCCCCTTTATTTATATATTACTAGCAGCTTAAGGTTACGCGATAGATAATGTTTCTTCTATAGATTATCTATTATTTTTTAATGAATTCAAGAGATTGAAATTATGTACTTTCACATTTATAACTTCAAATTGAGGAGGCAAAAATTATTTGTATTAATTGAAGTAAGATATTAGTTAAAGTGTTATTCATGAATAGTACTTAGCCCAATGTGTTTTTGCACATAAGGTGATTTATACAAGTTAGGTCATACAGATTTAGGCTACTGGTTGTATATTCATGGATACACAGTGATTCTTGTGACATAAGCATCTTTACTATTGACTATTCATATAAAGGGTTTTAGCGAATAACACTTAGGGTTATAGTATTAGCAAGATTCAGATGAAAAGTAAGTTGTATTGAGAATATTTTTCTAGAATATAGTAGTCCTTATTCTAAAGAGCATTTCTAAGCTGATCTTCTTAATAATTGCATTTAGACGAGATATTTTACGAGATACTGAAAAAGCTTAAGTGTTTCTAAGATTTACACGATAAAGGTTCAGTTTTTGTTTTAAATTTGTGACTGCACCTTACAAGATTATTTAACAATTTTTCTAGCATTAGTAGGGGATAACCCTAAGAGTGTTTTAAAGTTGGTTTTTTGACATTTTGCTTTTGTCCGAGATATTTTTCATATGCACATGTAGAATGAAATCTTTTATGAACTTAATCTAAATTAGATCTTTTTGCTATTTAATACAATCTTAACCTTAGGAATATTTTGAGATTAGCCCTACATAACTTAACATTTAATTAGGTTATTTTATTTGCCTATCTTTTGAACCCTTGAGTATATATTATTATATGAAAGAATGTTTCAATTAGGGTTAAGTGCATATTATATTTTAAACATAATGATTTCTACAGTTTTTAGGTGGTCTTGAGTTATAGAGCATATACAACTGGTTTTACTCGTATTAATACCTATTGATGATAACTATATATACATCAATCTTTTATATGAAGAAAGCAAAATTATTTAGGAACTTGGTTTAAATCTAAGCCGAATACAAATATCTTTGCAAGATTAGTTAAGCTAAGACCTATAGCACTTTGTGGATTGATTTCTTTTATATTGGCACTTAATTAATAATCACATGTACACACACACATAAAGCTAGAATTATTTACAAATTTGATTCAAACTTTGACAAATGAGAAATGTTTTTGCATAAACAGGGGTATTATGGTCCTAATGAGGCATATGAATTGGTTTCACCATTATTTAAATTTATTTTGCACTAGTTGCAACTATTTTGATTTTTATACATTGAAAAGCAATTTATTTTAAAATCTAAATCAAACTAGATTTAAATCTAAATATTTTTTGCATATCTAGGTACTTTATTATTTTTTAAACACATAGGAGTTGATTTGATGTGATTTGATTCCTTTTTATACGAGTTATTCATATTTGAATAATCAATGTATTGAAACCAATCTATTTTAGAAAAAGATCTTAAATCAAAAGTTAAAACTTTAATATTTTTTTATGGATTTGGGTTGCTTAGGACCTAAGAGTTCTAAAAAAATGGTTTTACTCAATTCAGAGCTCTTTTGCAAAAAATTATGTGCATAGCATGTTTCCTCTCTTTTTCTTTAAATTTAAATTTAAAATTTGAATAGAGCTCATTTAAAAAATATTTTTTGCATATTCAGAATCTAAATGTTTTTATATGAATATATAAATTTATTTTACTTTATTTGGAATTGAAATTCAATAGTTATAAGCTAGTGAATATTAAATTTGTTGTTTTTGGAAAGTACGCTTTTGAGCTGAAAATGCACTTCCCTTTTTTGGCTGGTCCAGTTCTAAAGCAATGACAGCTGGGCCCCGAATAGCATTGACTGCTGTGCGCGTGTATGACTGACAAAGGGCCCGATCCATCAGTTACTCAGGCCTATAAAAGGGCTGGTTTTGTGCGGCTAACAAAGCCGTCCCGCAAGGCAGCGAGGCAAGTGTGGTGTGCCGCTATTAGGTGGGCTCTACCTGTCGGTATCTCGAAACAGAGAAGGTGCAACTGGAGCTCACCGCCAGCGAGGGAAGGCTGGAGCCGGCGAATGGGTTCCACGGATAGCTTCAGAGGGTTCATCGCACCTAGGGAAGTACTCGCGGTCACCAGAGACAGTTGGAATCGGCGCACCACCATGATGAGGGCAGCAACGGCTATGGCCGACGGCGCAGAAGCTAAACGAGGAAACTTCGGCTCTAATTTTCACCAGGATGAGTATCAATAAGCTCAAAGGACTCCATTTTGGCGGCTAACTGAGAAGACGAGCTGGCAGGTTGAGGTCTCACCGTGCGTGGGCGGCAGTGGCGAAGAAGCCTGGTGCGGTGGCTCATTGGAGAAGAAGGGCTTCAACTGAGGTCAAAGATGAGTTTTGGGTGCTAAGGAGAGCCTGCTGGCAGGGCTAATTGTGGTAAGGATCACCGGACATCTTGTATTGGTTGTTTCCTCTATTTCTCTGTTGCTTGGCCAATATGGCGATTTTGGGTGAATGTGGGCGCAATTGGATGTCAGTTATATGTTAGGGAGGCAGTGGAGTAAGTTTTGATACTTTGCGTCTCTCTAAATAGAAAGGGAGGTCAGTTCACCACTATTTGATTGGGGCAACAATTGGCAGCACCACAACTTAGCTTGGTGGCCAAAAAATCTAGGGATAGGGCATGGGCTAGCTGCGGTGGTAGAGGGGAAGGTCCTGGTGACGTACCCTCGGCCTCGAGCTACGAGAGTTGCGACGGTAGAAGGTGACAACAAGGGAGGCAGTGGCAGCTGGCTCTGTGCAAGAGAGATCAGAGAGGGGAGGAGAGAGCAGGGGAAGAAGAGATTCTGGCGAGTGGGGCGAGGCTGGCAGTGAAAGAATAGGAGGAGACTAGCACATGGGGGCCAAATGGCAGCCGGCACAGGCAAAAGGTTAGTCGTCAGGAGAGAGAGGGTTGCTGGGTCCACATGTAAGTGCTGGCTGAGGACAAGTCTCTGCAGAATTCTGGACAGAGCATGATCTAGTAATTGATTGAGCCATCTAATCATATATCAATGTTTTCTAAAAAATTTCTATGTCAGCAAGATAATTTTTGTTATACAGAAAAAATTTTAGGGTAAAATCTTATGTGGAAAAGCTACAGTAATTCTGATAATCTGTACTGTTTATATTAATCCATTTTTTTCATTTATTTAAGGATTTAAATGAGCTTAATAGTTCTTGTAGATTTTTTGAGAGTTTTATCTTGTATATTTATTTTATAAAAATTCTGACATTGAGAATTTCAGATTTCAGTACTTTCTGTGTTTGAATTTTAAATTACTATAAATTTAAGTTTTGATTTTGGATATTTTTATCAGACGTAAAAATGATATGAGGAAGCTAGGGTAAAAATCTCAGTTCAAGATAAGCTTTGCAGATGTTTAAATAAATCTGACATTGATCTGATTTGATATCAATTGTCATGACTTCCAATATCTTATCTTTCATTTAAGGGCTCTTGAGGTTTCTAATATTTTAATATTATTTTTTTAGATTTTTGTTGATATTTTGTTTTTACCTTTTTACTTTTATCATTTTACCATTTCAATATATTAGACTTTTCTTTTAAAAGCAAAAACTCAAGAAAAACCAATAATGCTAGAAAATTCAGAAAACAAAAATTCAGATTAAGATCATATTTCAATCTCATTTTTATAATTTGTGCATTTTCATAAGAAGAGTTTTAATATTACATCTTATTCTTTACTTAAGGTTAAAATTCAAGTAAATGAGGAAAAAGATATTGTTTTAAATCAAAATCTTGATTCCAATTGAAATTTTTATTCAATTCTATTTTTAAATTTCAATTTTTTATTTTTTCTAGTTTTGAATTTTTCAGGATGTTACAACTTTTGCTTATATATACTTTCATAGTACTACTACTTTTGATCATTAACCGGAAAGCAGGAAAGACACTACAATATTGGTCTAGATGATTGAACACTGTGCTTTTATGTTTCCCTTGTAGCATTTGCTAAGAACTTCCTTATATTCAAAATAAGACTAAGATAAGTCATAACGACAAGCACATTTCATTTCAGTATACTGGTTGAAGCTCTAATGAACAATAACTCATTTCGTTGCTCTGTTTTTTCCTTAGTGGTCATTACTGCAATGTTAATCTGAAATGTCAAGCACAAGCAAGAGACCTCAAATGACAACGATAGCAATAGTACGACAGTTATAGTTCAGGCATCCACTCAGAAAGCAGGAAAAAAAACATCTTGCAAAACTTAATAGTAAATTTTACAAAGCTATAGATTTCTTATGCAAACTATCAAAAAAATATATGTTTTAGTTTTTATTTCACAAAAATATAGATTTTAAGAAAACTTGTATCACAAAATTACAGGTTTTAGAATTGTCCATTTCTTATAACAGGTAGGGGTGGGTATTCGATTAGCTTTTGTTGGTTCGG
The DNA here is from genome assembly GCA_036346375.1 of Guadua angustifolia. Classification (NCBI taxonomy): domain Eukaryota; kingdom Viridiplantae; phylum Streptophyta; class Magnoliopsida; order Poales; family Poaceae; genus Guadua; species Guadua angustifolia. Next base: position 21,310,201 of record CM070513.1, read on the forward strand.
TTTTTTCGGTTATAAAATATTTTGGTTTTTGGATTCTACTAACCGAACCGAAACTAAATAGAGGTAAAAACCGAACGTTTTTGTTTAACCAAATTTCCCTGAACCGACTTAAGCTTTGTTGTAGCACACAGATGGTCGGTTTTCTTTCCCCCCAAAGCCTGACTTGAATTTCAAAAGGCCATGGCAAGAATCTCAGTATTCATAAGTCAGCTTCCAGATCAACATAGATAAAAACTACAAATTATTCATCATCCAACATATCTTAATTAACCACACGCGATGAATTAAACAGCTATGAACTACACAGTCTACACACTGCAAAATGCACAAAAATACTAGTCGCTCAGGTAGGGATGCCCAAGGAGTCGTCTATGCGGCACCAAGGAGGCATCTGTGTGGTGGCCGCGGTGCGGAGGGAGGAGCCGAGGCAACATCAGGGGCCTCAAGGCAGCGCCGAGGGTCGACGAAGGAGGTAAGGAGGCATCGGGTTGGCGTCCGTGGCGTCGAGGGTTGATGGAGGAGCTGAGGAGGAGTCTGGGCGGCGGCCATGGCGCCGAGGGAGGAGGCGTCGGGGCGGCAGCCGGGGCGCCGAGGTAGGAGGCATCGGGGCAGTAGCCACGGCGCTAAGGGAGCCAGAGAGGAGGTGTCAGGAGTCGGAGATCGGAGGATTCGCTGATTTGGGGATCGGAGGAATGAGGATTAGGTTTAGGTCTTCGGGTGGGTTCGGGACTTCGGGGGAAGACCTCGCCTCGCCACCTGGGCTTATGGGCTTAATCGTTGGACTGCTGGTCGAGAGTCGAGACGTCAAGTGGGCGGTGGGCTGATGGTAATCGGTATTTCGGTATATTCAGTTTCTAGAATAAAAAAACCGAACTGACAACCGAAAATCGAACAACACCAAAATAAAAACCGAACCAAAAATAAAAAAAATTCAGTTAAATCGGTTCGGTTCAGTTCAGTTTTTCGGTTTCGGTTTAAAAATGCCTACCTCTAGTAACATGTTTAATAGTATGAGCCTACACGACAGTCTCGCGCGTGAGTAAAATGGAAAATGGGAGCATATGAGGCTACGATGTGAGATCATATTGTCATACCTGTTACAAAAAGAGTAAATTCTAAAACATGTAGCTTTGTGACTCAAGCTCTCTTAAATCTGTAGTTCTGCAAAATAGCAGTTAAAACATATAGTTTTCTATTAGTTTGTACAAAAACTTGTAATTTTGTGAAATTTAATCAAAACTTAAACTGTCGTCGTGTCAATACAACCACATGGAAGAAATTCTGCTGGTAGAGAAGCATGTGACAAGTCGAAGTTGATAAAGCCACTGTACACAAATGTAGGCACTAACACATGGTCTATATCTAAGAAAGATGGCCAGACACAATCACGAAAGGCTGCTGAACAACTGGACCGGCTGTATGCATCGGCAGAAGACTGAAATAGAACAGTTGTTCACCGCGCAATTCGTTACCAGATTAATTCCTGGGAGCCTAATTTTGACAATTTAGTGTTCAGTGTAGCAAAAGAAAAGAAAGGAAACAAGTCGTCAGTCCACAACATGAGCTTCTGGTGATCAGACTTCCAAACACACCGTCTTTGCATGCAACTCTCAGGAAGACTATAGAAAAACTGACTACTGACCATGCCTACTTTTCAACTTCCTCAGTGCAGAACTCACATGTTTTGAATCCATCCATGTGTAACTAAAAACATGGGAGAGAATCCTGGCAGCGTTCGCATTCACCTGAATCCGCTTACTCCATCCTCAGGTTGTCGATGCGACGCAGAAGCTTCAGAAACAGCTCAAACAGCCCGGCGGATGAACATTACTTTCAGGCAAACTGGCAATATAATGCCATGCAAAATTCCCTGGGGGAGGCCCTCTGGAAATCCGGAAATCACGTTAGGTCCTTTTGGAAAAATTAAGAATCGCATTTAGATCCTTTCGACGGTTTTTTAAGTAAAATAGAACCGAAAAATATCAAAATTACGTTTAGGCCCCTACACGCGGTTTTCGAAAAAAAAACACAGATTCGTCGAGGGTTTATAGCTGAATTGGAAATCGCGTTTAGGTCCTTTCGTCGATTTTTTTGTAGACTAGACCCCAAAAAATCGCAATTATGTTTAGGTCCTCCACGTGGTTTTCTAAATAAAACGCGGATTCGTCGAGGGTTTATAGCTGAATTGAAAATCGCGTTTAGGTCCTTTCGTTGATTGTTTTTAGACTAGACGCGAAAAAAAGCATTTCGAAAAAAGAGACCCGTGGTTCCGCAAATTCGATTTGCAAAAAACTCGTGCCAGATTTTTTTCTCGCGGCGCGGCATCGCATGCAACTCAACCTAGTAGACTCCTTGTAGCGCGCAGAGGGCCTCGTTGTACGTTTTTTCGCGAGAAAGTCCTTTGGAATTTCTGAAATCACGAACAGATCCTTCCACTAGTTTTTTTGCGAAAAAGTTCTCCAGAATTTACAAAATCGCAAACAGGTCCTTCCGCCGTTTATTTTGCAAAAAAGATCCCATAATTACGCGGATTCACCGATGGTTCCTAACTAGCCACTTTTTAAAGAAACCCATCAAGAAAATCAAAATTATGTCAAATTTTTAAAGAAACCCACCAAGAAAAACGAAATTATGTTTTTTGCAAAAAAAAAAAATGGGGCCAAATTTTTTCGCTATGCGAATTCGCCGACGACTCCTAGCGAGTCAATTTTTAAAAAAACACCAACAAAAAACCGAAACATACATTTTTGCAAACAGGAGCACCAGATGAAATTTTTTCATGCGGCACGGCATCGCGCGCAGCTCTGCCCAATAGTAACAAATTATGCCATGACTCTAATCAATTCGTACAGATCAAATGAACAACTGAATGTGAGGGAGTATTGACTATTGACCTCAGCATTGTATGGACTTATCGTCCACACCACATGGGGAAGCAGATTCTCTGCCAGATGCACTGCAGTGCCTCAACGGCACTCTGTCGTAACGGCAGACGATTTACGTCCCATATGGGGGATGTTGTCAAAGGTATGTCGATGATGAAGCATATATTGTCCGCCAGTGACAAATATGAAGCTGACAGTCACCATTGTCAAAAGTTCTATTAGTAGTAAGAGTATGATAGTAGCTACTACCAAATCTGGGGTTTTTGAGGATTTTCCGTGCACATGCTTTGCAGATTGCAACAGTTTCTTCTTTTATTCGAAGAAATATCTACTTTTCAAAAGTAATGTAAGACTAAACATTTGTCATCTTCTTGCCGTAGCGACTAGTCTGTTAGAGAAAAGGCAAACGGCCCAGATTTTTTTTTCTGCTGAATTACCCTTGATGTTATTTAAGCACAACATATATAATATATATATAGAGAATTGCTAATGTGCTCTCGAGAGCACGGATCCTTCCGTGCTCTCGTGCTCCTTTCGTGCTCTCAAGTGCTTTTGCGAAATCCGTAACAAAAATATTCGATCCGAACCATTCATCTTCTTCATCTTGTTGAAATGTAGCTATAGACAAAATTTATTATTTTTTGAATTTTTTTACTATTTATTTTGCATTTTCTAAAATCAGCGATCTAATTAGTTTTGGACCATCCAAAAAGCCTGATTTTAGAAAATGCAAAAAAAATAGTAAAAAAATTCAAAAAAATACAAAATTTTGTCTATAGCTACATTTCAACAAGATGAAAAGATGAACGGTTTGAATCGAACATTTTTGTCATGGATTTCGCAAAAGCTCTCGAGAGCACGGAAGGAAGAATTGACTAATGAAAACCTTTTTCTTTAGCTGACTCATGAATAAGTTACAGGAGGGGTTTTTTTTAAGAGAGGGGAAGAGTGTTAATTCGAAACCTTCAAAATTTAATGAGTGAGCAGCCAGGCCCAACCAAGTGGCACTGCCGACTTGACCCAGCCCATGTACGGTTTGGGCCAGAAAATGGCGAAAACTAAGCATGCAACGAGCTTTGATTGTTGTATAGGCTAGATTTCGCTGAACTAAACTCATATATCTTTCATGCAACCATTACAACATTCAGATTGGATCAATCGTACAACGTCATTCCCAGGAGGTGAATTGGTGAATGAAAGGTGGAGTGGGAAAATAGAGCAGCAGATGGGCCCAGTAGTGGATGAATTATGTGCTGTAATCTTGGTCTAATAGACCATTGGAATGTGAGAGAGAGAGAGAGAGAGAGAGAGAGAGAGAGAGAGAGTTGATAGCCTAGTCTGTAACTGAGAAGGCTATCGATCGATCATATGAAATTCTGAAGGAAATTCCCTGTCGTCTGATGTTCTACTTCTTCCTCTAGTTCTTATCTGATTTCTCCTTAAATTCGTCCCTTCTCAGTCTCAAATTGTTGTTCTTCCTTGCGATTAGTTGTAGGTAATCTACTGTAGTGGCTGGAACATAACATACAATTGTTTAAGCCGTTCGAAACACCGTATTTTCTTTCTGATTCCTACAAAAAATAAACTGTTTCGTGCGAAATTTCTACAATCTGACATACTCCTAAGTAATTGCTCTAGAAGATTCCAACGACATCCAGAAACAAGCTTGAACAGAATTATCTCGTGCGGGAAACCAGATCGATCAAATCGTGTGCACACGATAATCCAACGGCAGCTCCTAAACCGGGTACAGGGCAATCCAAGTATATCAAAGCACACACACGCTCCCACGGTCCCACCGAAACTCTCTCCGTCCCGTTGTCTCCCCGACACTGGCCCCACCCGTCCGTTCTGTGCTACCTCATCAACCAGCCCCGATCAAGGTACAAAATGACACCAAGATTTCCTGGGAGAACGTTATCCAGCCAGTTATGACTTGACCATGGTCTGAGGTGAAATTGGTCCTGGTCCATAAAACGAAACGTGCTGAATAGTCTCGGCTGAAATTTCAGATTTTAGTTAGAGCTGAGATTTGAAATCTCAGCAGATTTTTTCTTTTTCTTTTTTGAAAATTTAGGGTTACTACAGTGATTTTCGGTGTATTTCGGTTAGTTTCACCGAGATTTCAGCTTTTTAGGCCAAGATACCCACAAATTCGACCGGTTTTATGTAAGACCTTGATTTGAGTTGGAGAGGATATAACGGTGGTCGGCACATCTAGCAACAATATTAGGGTGTGTATGGTAGAGCTCCAGCTCCACCAGATCCGTGGATCTGGTGGAGCTGAGTATTCCTAACTCCACCAGATCCGTGGAGCTGGAGCTATGAATACATTAAGAGTGTTTAGATTGATCATCTTGTCTAAATTTTAGACCAAAAATATAAACTTAATTCACTTTATTTTAGCCTACAAATTTCAGATCTCAGGTGAAGCTGGGATCTAAAGCTTTACCAAACAGGCCCTTAGACATGAAAAACAAGTCCACATGCACAAACATACGAGAATTGTGCTACGGCTTGGACGTCTAAAATTTTGGTTAAGTCTAAAAATTTACTATGACTTAGATGCCTAAATTTTGACTAATTCTGAAAATTTATCGTGGCTCAAGCGCTCAAAATTTATACCATAACTTAGGGCTTGTTTGTTTCAGCTTTGGATTCTCTAAAAGCTGATTCTGGATTGTGGTTGTAGAGAAGCTGATTCTCCAAAAGCTGTAAGATCGAGGATGAGCCTAGAGGGGGGGGTGAATAGGCTTTTCTAAATTTTCTATCACTAAAATTCAAGTTTAATGATTTCTATGATCTAGTGACAATTTTAGCAAATTTAATACTTAACAATTCTAGTGATCACAAAATGATATCCCTACACAAGTATATCAATAGCTAAGCAAGTAGCACAAGAGAATCAAATTGCTAGAATTGTACAAGAGTAAAAACAAGCAAACCACAAATGAGGGACAAGTGAATTTATCCCGTGGTCTCGGAGACTTGCCGGTCTCCCCTACTCCACGTTGAGGTGACTTGAATTTCTTCAAGCCGGCTCCTCTCGCTTGAGCCTTCCCCGATCACTATCGGTAGCTCTTCCCCGCTCCGGGTAGACGAGCTCCTTGCCTTCACACCGATTGGGCCTTCACACAACCTTCTTCGAGAAGATCACCAATTCCGATCACCTCCAAGCCGTCTAGAAGGCGGCAACCTCCAATAGTAATAAACTTGACGTGGGCTTGAAGCTCAAGAGTGCCAACAATATGGCTCAACTAATGCAATGCTTTCAATGCACTCAATTTTCTCTCCAAGAACTCAAGAAACAAGAATTGAATGCACAAGAGTGTGGAGAGTGTTGCTAGGGCTCAAGAGTATTCAATGTAGTCACCAACCAGCCCCTAGCACAGGTGAGGGGGTATTTATAACCCCCAACCTCTCAAACTAGCCGTTATTCATTTTTATCGCAGCTTTTGCACCATGGTTTGCATTTTACCGCCTCTAGGGGCGAGAGTACCGCACTGTACCAACGGCTAGTACGGCATTAAATGCCGACACGTAGTCGTTATAACGATTTTCTATACTGCACCAGTACTACCACCCTTGGGGTGCGGTAGTATCGACCTTGCCACCAAAAGATATGCGTCTCATAAAAAGCTACGGCGTTGAAAGCGGTAGTACCGCTCACAATCGCGGTAGTGCTTACCTCGAAATCCAAGAAAAATGAAACACACCCTCTGTAATTTAGCTACCGCCATATAACTTCCGATAGTACCGTGATAGCGGTACTACCGCTCGATGCACGCAGTAGTGCCGGCCTCAGAATTTTTTCAGCTATTTGATTTAACTCTCGAATGTATGAGTGTATGAATGATCTATTGAGCCATATTCTATGCACTTTCAAGTATCAATACCCAAGTCAAGTCCCTCTTAATAGTACGGCGACTATCCTAACAATTCGATCTTTTCTTCCAACTCTGAGATCGGCAAAATGACTAGAAAATATTTCTAAAGTTTTATACCTTCATTTTTTGCTTTCTTGATGCGTACTCCACTTTTTGCACTTGAAGCCAACCGACATCTTCCAAAGGATACATTTTTCCTGTTTTCAACTTACTCATGCAAACACGGTTAGTCTATTTACCACGATTATCATTAATTACCAAAACCCTAAACACATGGGGCCTAGATGCTTTCAATCTCCCCCTTTTTGGTAATTGATGACAATCCTTATAAACAAATTGAAGTAACTTGAGATTTTGGGTGAGTGACCAAAAACTTGATTACTCACACTGCGGGATTCTTATTTAGCAATATTCTATCTTTTAGAGGACATGAGATATTTGAATTAAAATATTGCTAAATGAGAACATAACTCCCCCTACAAATGTGCTCGGGTGTGCAATAAAATTATGCACATTTGTATATGAGTTTCAGATGATATTATGCAATGAATAAACATGACATTGAAAAGCAAAACTCATAAGAGATAATTTATAACAATAGAGCGCAAAAGAGCATAAAATCGAGTTCACGTCCGAGTTCACAACATAAATCCAACAAGAAGCAAACGACGACATGAAACACATAAGTCAAGATCATTACAATAATATAGATTACGCTAAGGGATTATGCTAAGCTTTAGAGGACTTCAATTCTTAATTCTTCTCCCCCTTTGTCGTCAAAGACCAAAAGGGGATCGCCAACATGCTGTCTACTCTTCATCATCGCCAGGAGTAGAGCTGGGCGGCGGAGGAGGAGACCATGGAGACTAGTCGGATGGCGGAGGAGGGTGATAGGAAGGGGGAACACTGCTGCCATCCGGACGACGACGCTGGTAAGACTGATGGTATGAGCGATAGTGATCAAAAGAAGTGCTAAGCGTGTCCAAGCGCTCTCGGACCTCCTCAACCATTTGATGATTATTGTACTGGAGCTCAAGAACAAGTGCAAACTGGCCCTGCATATATGATTCTTGCCGCGCAAACCCGGCCATCATATCAGAACGAAGAGTCTCAAGGCTAGCAAGGTAGGCATCGGGCACGGAGGCAGCTTGTGCGGCTTGAGCTTGGGCTTGGGCTTGGGCAGCTTGCTCGGCTTGAGCTCTTGCTTGAGCGGCTTGTTCGGCGATGTGATGCAGCACTTGAGGTGGAGCAACTCGAGGCTTATACGGCTTATGAGGAGTAGGGGTGGCACCATTATACTCGGCAACTCTCCGGATTAGTGCCATGATATATGGAGCGAAGTAAATGGTCTTCCCCCTATCTCTAGCAGACTGAGCTATCTCCCTCATGATGAAATCCACAACATCAAATTTTTTCCTTCTCCATGATATTTGCAATGACATTCCAAGCATGGCCTCTCACGGCATCGAAATTGCCACTCTTCAGATGAATAGTGACACGAATGATTTTATTTACCATGCTTGGTTGGAGTTGCGATCACCGAGTTTCCAATTCAAGGTATGAGATTGATCATAGAAAACGCAGACTTGATCCAAGGTCGAGTAGGCTCATCATGGATTTTAGGATACCGACCGTGGAAAATTCCCAAGGCATGCTCAAAATCATCCTTGGAAGCAAAGTATCCGTAGTGTCGGTCATCCGTGATTTGCTCAAAGTTGTCAGAAACATGGAGGGTAGCATAGAACTGTTTAATGGTCTTCTCATGATAGTCAGTCCTTGTACTAAGAAAGTTGTACAGGCCAGCTCCTCCAAACAGTTCCGGAATTCCATCAAATTCAGACTACTCTCGGATATGCTTCCAACTGACCCATCTCTGATTTGCAAACTCCTTCTCCAAATAGATTTGATCATATACCTTCTGTTGGAAAAGGGAATGGAATTTTAGGTTGGTGGTGGAGCGAGGCAGAAGATACTGATTCTGAGCTCGGAGTGCATAATAGTCATCGCCCTTAATTTGAGAAGGATCATTGCGATGCCTTCCAGCTTGAGGTACCACTTCTTCTTCCTCAGAACTTTCCTCATGCTCACTTTCAGTCTCATCGTCACTTCCAGTGATTTGAAGTGCAGCTGCGGGAACCTTTCTTTTCTTAGGCTGGGAAGGCTTAGCAGGTCCCTTTCCTTTAGCCTTTGTGGTTCTCATGGCAATAGTGAAAGAGTTGTCGCTGTCTCCGCTCTCCGTGTCCGACGTGGGAATGCCGCGACCTTTAGTTGACTTCCTCGTACCCCCACCCCCACCAGACGGACCAACTCCGGCAACTTTAGTGCGAGGCATGATCTAGAAGAAATTTCAAGGAGTTGAGGACATGAGCATTGAACAGGAGGGGTTTTCTTGAATAAAATGGAACCACATGAATTTTGATAATGAATTTGAAACTTCAAAAATCCGTCAAGTCCATCAAACATGCATAGACAAAGACTACAGCTCAAAGAGCTTGGTAGTATCATGAGTATGTACTACCGCTCCATACGTCGAGAGGCTGCCTAGCACGGCCATGGCAGGTTTCGAGGGATTTTCGGGCAATGTGGCAGGGTAGAGTGAGACTTGTGTGAATTAGAGGTGAAGTATACTATTTGAGATCTAATCCATCAACCTTTTGCCACAAACTTGCTAGGAAATTCATATGATTCAATTTTTCATTCTAAACCCTAGAATGCTCAAAAGAGGATGAATCAATGAGAGAGAATAAGGGGGATTGTTACCTCTTGGAGGAGAGGACCACGAGGATCAAATCCAATGGAAGAACCCCGCAAACACACGAATTTGAGAGAGATTAGGGTTAGGGTTTGAGAGGAAGAGGGAGAGAGCCGCACGGGTAAGAGGAGATGAGAAGGTGGTTGATGGGTAGAAGTGAATGAGAGAGAGAGAAGAGGTAGAGAAACGGCAGATTTTGAGGTGGCCCCACCATTTTGCGACAAGAGCGGTACTACCGCTCCTTGACCCCGGTAGTACCGCAAATGCGGTACTACCGCCGTGGGCGGCCGGTAGTGCCGGGCATAGGCTGAATGCTAGGAATCTTTAGGAGTTAAGGTTGCAAAATTGCTCATATATAGACATAGCGCATATGAGTATATTTTAGAGCATTTTCAACCGAAGAAAAGATACGAACAAAAAGAGACTTTTGAATAAGAGCAAATAAAGTAATCATGTTTTACTTGTTTGAGTCGAAATACCTCATGAGAAGCTAGAAATATGAGCATTCTAGTTCTATTGGGCGAAACTCAAGATGTGCTTTAAGTAGATCAATATAGATCAAGATTTTGAATTTTCTCAAACTTTTCAAGAACAAAAGTTTTATTTTCATTATAAACATAAAAAGGATATAATTTAATAGAAGTTTCAAAAAAAATGAGGTTTATATAATAGTAGATTATAAATGAAGATTTAGAGAAACTTTGCACATTGTAAAGCTTAAATAGATTATTTCCAAATAATTTTGACCTTAAAGGTCTAGTTTTATCTTTTTGAGGATAAATAGCACAATCTTCAATTTTTCACATTTAGGGGATGTGATATATACATAAAAGGCATATTACTCCCCCTTGATGTGAGACTCACTTGAAAGAACAAATATCAAATAAAGTCCAATAAGCAACCAAAAAGAACTACATTTAGGCCACATTAGAGATATCAATGACATTTAATTCATTCCTTAATTTGCAAAATCTAGCCTCATCTAAGGGTTTTGTGATTATATCCACTAACTGATTTTCCGTTCTAATGTGACTAATCTCAATATCACCTTTACTCACATGATCTCTTAAGAAATGATGGCGGATATCTATGTGTTTTGTTCTTGAGTGTTGGACGGGATTATTGGCTATTTTAACCGCGCTTTCATTATCACACAAGAGAGGCACCTTTTTGAAATTTATTCCATAATCCATTAGAGTTTGCCTCATCCATAACAATTGAGCGCAATAACTACCGGCGGATATATATTCGGCTTCGGCGGTGGATAAGGCTACGGAATTTTGTTTCTTGGAGAACCATGAAACTAGGGATCTACCTAGCAATTGGCAACTCCCGGAGGTGCTTTTCCTATCCACTTTGCAACCCGCATAATCCGAATCCGAATATCCAATTAAATCAAATTTTGCTCCTTTAGGATACCATAGCCCTATGTTTGAGGAATGTTTCAAATATCTTAGAATTTTCTTTATGGCAACTAAATGACATTCTTTGGGAGAGGCTTGAAAACGAGCACACATGCAAACACTAAACATAATGTCGGGCCTAGATGCGGTAAGGTAAAATAAACTACCAATCATAGATCTATAAAGCTTTAAATCTACGGTTTACCTCCCTCGTTTAAGTTGAGATGCCCGTTTGATGCCATTGGAGTCTTGATCGGCTTTGCGTCCTCCATGCCAAATCTTTTGAGAAGATCCTTCGTGTACTTGGTTTGACTCACGAATATCCCATTCTTGAGTTGCTTGATTTGAAGTCCAAGGAAGAAACTCAACTCTCCGATCATGGACATTTCAAACTCCCTAGACATCATATCACCAAATTCCTTGCAAAAATCTTCGTTAGTAGAACCGAAAATAATATCATCAACATAAATTTGGCATACAAAGAAATCTTCATCAATTATTTTTGTAAAGAGTGTAGTATCAACCTTCCCAATTTTGAAACCCTTTGAGAGTAGAAAATCTCTAAGTCGCTCATACCATGCTCTAGGAGCTTGCTTGAGTCCGTATAGCGCCTTAGAGAGTTTGTAAACATGATTGGGATATTTAGAATTTTCAAAACCGGGAAGTTGTTCTACAAATACCAATTCGGATATTTGTCCATTCAAGAATGCACTCTTTACATCCATTTGAAATAATTTGATGTCAAAGCATGATGCAAATGCAAGCAAGATTCTAATAGCCTCTAACCTAGCTACGGGTGCAAAAGTTTCACCAAAATCTAATCCTTCAACTTGAGTGAAACCTTGCGCCACTAATCTAGCTTTATTTCTTACTACAATGCCATTCTCATCTTGTTTATTTTGAAAGACCCATTTTGTGCCAATTACATTATATTCTTTAGGTCTTTCTACTAATGTCCACACATCATTACGAGCAAAATTATTTAATTCTTCATGCATGGCATTTACCCAATCCGGATCAACTAATGCTTCATCTACATGAGTAGGTTCGATTGAAGATACAAATGAATAATGCTCACAAAAAGAAGCGACACAGGACCGAGTTTGAACACCCTTACTCACGTCACCCAATATTTGATCTATTGGATGATTTTTGGAGAGGCCATGATGAATCCTTTGAGGCAAAGGTTGAATTTGTTGCTCATCATTCTTGTCATCTTCATCATTTGTTCAAATTTGACTAGGTGTTGCGGAAGTTGAAGGCTCGACTTGAATAGATAAAGGTTGATCATGTTTATCCATTTCCGGCTTCAAATCTCCAATTGTCATATTCTTCATAGCTTCTCTTAGGCCTTCTTCACCTACATCATCCAAGTTTTCTTGCTCTTCTTGAGAGCCATTAGTCTCATCGAATTCAACATCACATGTTTCTTCAACAAAACCTTTATTTTTATTAAAAACTCGATAAGCTTTACTATTAGAGGAATAACCAAGCAAGAACCCTTCATCGCAACGATTTTGAAATTTTGAGAGCCGAACACCCTTTTTCAAAATATAACATTTGCAACTGAAAACTCGAAAATAGGAAATGTTCGGCCTTCTTCCAACAAGAAGCTCATAAGAAGTCTTTTTCAAAAGTCGATATAAATAAAGTCTATTTGTTGCATGGCAAGCAGTATTAATAGCTTCCGCCCAAAAACTATCGGAAGTCCCATATTCATCAAGCATTGTTCTTGCCATTTCAATTAATGTCCGATTTTTCCGTTCTACAACTCCATTTTGTTCCGGAGTGTACGTTGCGGAAAGTTCGTGCTTTATTCCAAGTTCATCACAATAATCTTCAATTCTTGTATTTTTGAACTCGGAACCATTATCACTACGAATTTTCTTTATTGTAAAATCAAATTCGTTTTGAGCCCTTTTTGCAAACTTTTTGAAAATATTGGAGGTTTCGGATTTATCGTCTAAGAAGAAAACCCATGTATATCTAGAATAATCATCAACAACGACTAAGCAATAAGAATTACCTCCAATGCTCTTATAGGTTGTCGGGCCAAACAAATCCATATGTAAGAGCTCTAATGGTCTAGATGTGGACATGATACTTTTGAAGGATGAGAACTAGCAACTTGCTTGCCGGCTTGACAAGCACTACAAAGTCTATTTTTCTCAAACTTCACATCTTTCAAGCCCTCTCGCCAACCACTCGACCACCGCGACTCGCCTCGCCAGACCTACATGACAACGGAAGGAACATAAGCCCGATTAAAACGCCGACGAACTCTCCTCGGCGAAAGCCACCCAAAGATCACCTTCGCTGAAAAGGCGAGGGCGCTTTTTGCGACTCCACCGGCGCCGAGCAGCCATGGCAGCGAGGAAGTGTTTCTGGCGGCTAACCGAAGAGGAAGAATAGTCGGAGCACAAGCACCTCTGACCCTAGGAATAGGGCGACGAAACATCACACGATTGAGACCGTAAACCTTGGCCCGTTGAACCAAAGCCTGCCTGTCCAAACTAGGCCCATTAGAGTTTGTAACGCTTTGTCCCGTAGACGCCTCCGTGATTGTCTCAGAATTTGACCGGATTCCCTCCTGTATCGTTTCCGACAAAAGCGGGAAGTGCCGTTTCACCGCCTCCTCCGAGAGCAGGTGAACCGGATCAACAGCAATGGCATCCACCCTTCCCGTCTGGTGATCATTGGCCAGAACAGAAGAATCTCCTGACGACCGATCACCATGAGGAAGCAACAAAGGTGGGCAAAACGCAGCCAGAGTAACCACTTGAGAGGTCTAATGGACCATTGGAATGTGCGGGAGAGAGAGAGAGAGAGAGAGAGAGAGAGAGAGAGAGAGAGTTGATAGCCTAGTCTGTAACTGAGAAGGCTATCGATCGATCATATGAAATTCTGAAGGAAATTCCCTGTCGTCTGATGTTCTACTTCTTCCTCTAGTTCTTATCTGATTTCTCCTTAAATTCGTCCCTTCTCAGTCTCAAATTGTTGTTCTTCCTTGCGATTAGTTGTAGGTAATCTACTGTAGTGGCTGGAACATAACATACAATTGTTTAAGCCGTTCGAAACACCGTATTTTTTTTGTGATTCCTACAAAAATTAAATTGTTTCGTGCGAAATTTCTACAATCTGACATACTCCTAAGTAATTGCTCTAGAAGATTCCAACGACATCCAGAAACAAGCTTGAACAGAATTATCTCGTGCGGGAAACCAGATCGATCAAATCGTGTGCACACGATAATCCAACGGCAGCTCCTAAATCGGGTACAGGGCAATCCAAGTATATCAAAGCACACACACACGCTCCCACGGTCCCACCCAAACTCTCTCCGTCCCGTTGTCTCCCCGACACTGGCCCCACCCGTCCGTTCTGTGCTACCTCGTCAACCAGCCCCGATCAAGGTACAAAATGACACCAAGATTTCCTGGGAGAACGTTATCCAGCCAGTTATGACTTGACCATGGTCTGAGGTGAAATTGGTCCTGGTCCATAAAACGAAAGGTGCTGGATAGTCTCGGCTGAAATTTTAGATTTTAGTTAGAGCTGAGATTTGGAATCTCAGCAGATTTTTTTCTTTTTCCTTTTTTTTTTTGAAAATTTAGGGTTGCTACAGTGATTTTCGGTGTATTTCAGTTAGTTTCATCGAGATTTCAGCTTTTTAAGCCAAGATACCTACAAATTCGACCAGTTTTTATGTAAGATCTTGATTTGAGTTGGAGAGGATATAACGGTAGTCGGCACATCTAGCAACAATATTTAGGGTGTGTATGGTAGAGCTCCAGCTCCACCAGATCCGTGGATCTGGTAGAGCTCCAACTCCACCAGATCCGTGGATCTGGTGGAGCTGAGTATTCCTAACTCCACCAGATCCGTGGAGCTGGAGCTATGAGTACATTAAGAGTGTTTAGATGGATCATTTTGTCTAAATTTTAGGCTAAAAATATAAACTTAATTCACTTTATTTTAGCCTACAAATTTCAAATCTCAGGTGAAGCTGGGATCTGAAGTTTTACCAAACAGGCCCTTAAACATGAAGAACAAGTCCACATGCACAAACATACGAGAATTGTGCTATGGCTTGGACGTCTAAAATTTTGGTTAAGTCTAAAAATTTACTATGACTTAGATGCCTAAATTTTGACTAATTCTGAAAATTTATCGTGGCTCAAGCGCTCAAAATTTATACCATAACTTAGGGCCTGTTTGTTTCAGCTTTGGATTCTCTAAAAGCTGATTCTGAATTGTGGTTGTAGAGAAGCTAATTCTCCAAAAGCTGGAATCCAGAAACACATATGAAGTGGATTGTGGATTCTAGTGTATATGGGTGGGCTGGATTATGAGAATCAGATTCTAAAATTAGCCTGTTTGTTTCTGATTCTGCTTTTGGGGTCAAAATCCGAATCGAGCTAAAACAAATATAGCCTTAAATGCTGAAATTTTGGCAAAATTTAGAAATTTACCGTGACTCATCGAACCTCCCCAAATCGCAAAACAAACACGCACGCGAAGAGGACAAAGCGCGGAAGCAGAGCAGGCGCCGCGCCGCTCACGCCGACCCGATCCATCAGCAGCGGCGACATGGCGGTGGCGGAACGATGAGGAGCGCTTTCTCGCCGAGGGCGTCGCCGGTGTCCAGCGGAACGCCTTCTACATGCACCGCGCCCTTGTAAGTCGTCTGGTGAAAGTGCATCTAGGCACTTATGTTATTTTGGTGATTGATGACAAACGCATATAATGACAATCTATATAATTGTGTAAATGCCTAACTTAGTGCTTAACAAATGACAAACCTCTAATATGATTATATTGCTATGAGACTAACATGTTTATTGCCAAGTTGAGTATTAGTCTCATCTATTTAGAGGAAAATCAAGTGGAATGGTTAAGCAAAGATAATGTATGCAATCTCGGTATCCCTTCTATATTTGTCATTGCATTCCTTTTATATTGCTATGAGACTAACATGTTTATTGCCAAGTTGAGTATTAGTCTCATCTATTTAGAGGAAAATCAAGTGGAATGGTTAAGCAAAGATAAGGTGTGCAATCTCGGTATCCCTTCTATATTTGTCATTACATTCCTTTTATACAAATGCATAGTGAACTCCAAGTAGCATGTTGATTATATATATGCACATTGGTTCATGTCATATTTATTTGTGCATATATATTCATTTGAGTTCATTATGTGCTTTGCTTTTAGTGTGCATGTATTAACTAGAGTTAAACTTCACATTGTTATAGATTGACTTGGTGCATGCATGTCTTAGTTGTGTACCTTCTCATGCACTTCTCTTAGTGAAGTTTAATCTAGAGTTGGATCACATATTTACTCTTATTCCAAATATTATCGCACATGTACAATTCATGTATATTCTATCATGTGCTTCATTTAAAGTAAAGACTGTGATCCTTGCCATGATTTAATTGATTCATCATATTGGCAATTATCTCTAGTGCATATAGATCAATTACATATTCATCATGATGCACTTAGTAGAGAACTTTTCTTATGTCAAGTGTTTCCATTTATGTTATGCTTCTTCATATGAAACACTTGTGGTACTTAATTACTCACAAATATCAATTTATTCACATCTACTACGCTTTTTGGGACTAATGTCTTTCATGAGTGGTTTGGAAAGAATTAGGTCCCGTAGTGTATGATGACCAAGGTATCCGGAGGATGATCATTAAGCCGAGGTCAACAAGCGGCGGTGTCACCAAGAGTTGAGGACTAAGTCAAGATCGACTTGGCGTGGAGATCGTCGGAGAGGATGATCAAGTCAAGGTTGATAGGACGAGAGTCATCGCGCTTGAATTTACCTTAACATCTCCTTTGGCCATAAGACACAAAGGAGTGAAATAGTGACGATGCCTCTTTGATAGCAATGCCGAGTCCCTTCTTCTTTGAAGGTGCTTGCTTCGATGAATCGAATCCGAGTACTCCTCGAATCCCACTCACCAATATGGGCCTCATCTTTGCCATCCTTTTGAAGCTTCTTGAAGAGCTTCTTCTTTCCTTGAAAGTACTTCTTCTTCTTGGGTGACTTATCCTTGTCATCCTTCTTCTTGGGACAATGGGAGGCAATATGCCCTTCTCATCACATTCATAGCATCGGATATTTGCGCTCGGTTGGTGCTTGAATATTGTCCTTTCTTGAATCTTTGGACCGCTTGAGCTAGAGCGCCTTCTCGTGAATCTTTTCATTTTTCTCACGAGAAGAGCCATCTCTTCCTCGGTGTCCTCTTCTTCGGAGCCTTCATCACTTGACTCCGCCTTTGCTTTGAAGGCGATGTTCTTCTTCTTGGAAGAGCTTTGTTCTAACAATTCCTCCTTGTCTTTCTTGTATAGCTCATTTGTGATAAGATTTCCGAGTAGTCCGGTTGGCGTCATCCTTGGTAATTCCGGTGAGTTGAGGAACAATGTCACCAAAGTCTCGTACTTCTCGGGAAGGGCCCTAAGCATCTTCCTGACAACATCAACATCGCTCAAGGTAGAACCAAGACCCTTGAGCTCATTAACAATGTTATTTAATCGAGAATACATTTCATTTATATTTTCATGAGGCAACATAATGAAGCTTTCATATTTTACTCTAAGCGTATGCAATTTTGCTTCTTTAACCGTGGATGTCCCTTCATGAATTTCCGACAATGTATTCCAAATTTCATGTGCGGTTTCTAAATTACTTATACGATTAAATTCATCCGCATTCAATGCACCAAAGATAGCATTCATTGCTTGAGCATTAAGATGAACAAATCTTTCGTTTATTCGCAGATGGAGCGGGATCACTAGTAACAACATAACCTTCATTAACAATTCTCCATATATTGGGATTCATAGCTTTAAGGTACACCGTCATAACGATTTTCCAATATCGTAATTTGTACCATCAAAGAAAGGAGCTTTTCCAATTAAAATTCCTCTTGCATCCTTGTTCTGGCGGTAAAAGTAAATAGAGAGACCAAGCTCGATACCACTTGTAAGATCGAGGATGAGCCTAGAGGGGGGGGTGAATAGGCTTTTCTAAATTTTCTATCACTAAAATTCAAGTTTAATGATTCCTATGATCTAGTGACAATTTTAGCAAATTTAATACTTAACAATTCTAGTGATCACAAAATGATATCCCTACACAAGTATATCAATAGCTAAGCAAGTAGCACAAGAGAATCAAATTGCTAGAATTGCACAAGAGTAAAACAAGCAAACCACAAATGAGGACAAGTGAATTTATCCGTGGTCTCGAGACTTCTGGTCTCCCCTACTCCACGTGAGGTGACTTGAATTTCTTCAAGCCGACTTCTCTCGCTTGAGCCTTCCCTGATCACTATCGGTAGCTCTTCCCCGCTCCGGGTAGACGAGCTCCTTGCCTTCACATCGATTGGGCCTTCACACAACCTTCTTCGAGAAGATCACCAATCCCGATCACCTCCAAACTGTCTAGGTGGCGGCAACCTCCAAGAGTAATAAACTTGACGTGGGCTTGAAGCTCAAGAGTGCCAACAATATGGCTCAACTAATGCAATGCTTTCAATGCACTCAATTTTCTCTCCAAGAACTCAAGAAACAAGAATTGAATGCACAAGAGTGTGGAGAGTGTTGCTAGGGCTCAAGAGTATTCAATGGAGTCACCAACCAGCCCCTAGCAGGTGAGGGGTATTTATAACCCCAACCTCTCAAACTAGCGTTATTCATTTTTCTGTTTTTGCGCATGGTACTACCACCCTCTAGGGCGTAGACTATCAAACTTACCAACGGCTAGACGGCATTAAATGTTGACACGACGTCATGTAAAATTTTCTATCTGGCCGTACAAGATTGGAAAAGTGTAGTACCGCCTTTGCCACTAAAAGATATGCATTTGTTAAAAGCTACGGGTTGTGTGTAGTACTGCAATCGACTACCCCACTTGGTAGTGCCCTCAGAAATCAAGAAAAATGAAACGCACCCAGAATTTAGCTACCGCCATATAACTTCCTAGAAATGGTGATATGCACTACCGCCGATGCACGCGTAGGCCTACTTTTAATTTTTCAGCTATTTGATTTAACTCTCAATGCATGAGTGTATGAATGATCTATTGAGCCATATTCTATGCACTTTCAAGTATCAATACCCAAGTCAAGTCCTCTTAATAGTACATGCGACTATCCTAACAATCCGATCTTTTCTTCCAACTCCGAGATCGACAAAATGACTAGAAAATATTTCTAAAGTTTTATACCTTCATTTTTTGCTTTCTTGATGCGACTCACTTTTTGCACTTGAAGCCAACCGACATCTTTCAAGGATACCCCCCCCCCCCCCCCCCCCCCCCCCCCCCCCCCCCCCGGGGGGGGGGGGGGGGGGGGGGGGGGCGGTGGCGGAGCGATGAGGAGCGCTTTCATGGGGCGTCGCGGTGTCCAGCGGAACGCCTTCTACATGCACCGCGCCCTTGTAAGTCGTCTGGTGAAAGTGCATCTAGGCACTTATGTTATTTTGGTGATTGATGACAAACGCATATAATGACAATCTATATAATTGTGTAAATGCCTAACTTAGTGCTTAACAAATGACAAACCTCTAATATGATTATATTGCTATGAGACTAACATGTTTATTGCCAAGTTGAGTATTAGTCTCATCTATTTAGAGGAAAATCAAGTGGAATGGTTAAGCAAAGATAATGTATGCAATCTCGGTATCCTTCTATATTTGTCATTGCATTCCTTTTATATTGCTATGAGACTAACATGTTTATTGCCGTTGAGTATTAGTCTCATCTATTTAGAGGAAAATCAAGTGGAATGGTTAAGCAAAGATAAGGTGTGCAATCTCGGTATCCCTTCTATATTTGTCATTACATTCCTTTTATACAAATGCATAGTGAACTCCAAGTAGCATGTTGATTATATATATGCACATTGGTTCATGTCATATTTATTTGTGCATATATATTCATTTGAGTTCATTATGTGCTTTGCTTTTAGTGTGCATGTATTAACTAGAGTTAAACTTCACATTGTTATAGATTGACTTGGTGCATGCATGTCTTAGTTGTGTACCTTCTCATGCACTTCTCTTAGTGAAGTTTAATCTAGAGTTGGATCACATATTTACTCTTATTCCAAATATTATCGCACATGTACAATTCATGTATATTCTATCATGTGCTTCATTTAAAGTAAAAGCTGTGATCCTTGCCATGATTTAATTGATTCATCATATTGGCAATTATCTCTAGTGCATATAGATCAATTACATATTCATCATGATGCACTTAGTAGAGAACTTTTCTTATGTCAAGTGTTTCCATTTATGTTATGCTTCTTCATATGAAACACTTGTGGTATAATTACTCACAAATATCAATTTATTCACATCTACTGCGCTTTTTGGGACTAATGTCTTTCATGAGTGGTTTGGAAAGAATTAGGTCCCATATGTGTATGATGACCAAGGTATCCGGGAGGATGATCATTAAGCCGAGGTCAACAAGACGGCGGTGTCACCAAGAGTTGAGGACTAAGTCAAGATCGACTTGGCGTGGAGATCGTCGGAGAGGATGATCAAGTCAAGGTTGATAGGACGAGAGTCTCATGAGGTGAATCGAGTCAAGTTGGACAAAGGCGAAAATGTCATCAATCATTTGGTGAAGGTCTTCATGCACTGGAGTTAAGAAAGACTGACAAGTAACTGTTTCTAGACTTGTATTATCTTTGATTTAATTTGAGTCTAAGGATTGCCGTACTATTAAGAGGGATGCTCCATTGAATGACTTTTAGATGTGTCAAGTGCTCAAGTGATCCATCCTTGTGAAATTTAGAGAGAGAGTGGTGTTGGTGGTGCCGAAAAGTGAAAGTTGTAGGTCTCTCTTGGATTCTTGGTGAAATATGGATTTATCCTTTGAGATTTGGGTAGTGAGACCTTATTGGTTGTGTAGCTCTTGTTCTTAGCTTTCAATAGAGTCCAAAATCACTTAAATCGGAGTCCGGAATCAAAAGTTATGCTCTTTTTCGTCGAGCTGCTGAGTCCAGTCCGGAGTATCCGGACTTAAGTCCGGAGTATCCGGGTTGGGTCTCTCGGTTAGGTCAGTCCGGAGTATCCGGATGATTCCGGAGTATCCGGACATTTAGTCCGGACATTCCGGGGTAAAAATAGTCCGGAGTATCCGGACTTTGCGCAGTTCAAACGGCTAGTTTTTGGGGATGGCTATTTAAAGCCCCCTCTTGGGTAGCCGTTAGGACAGAGCTTTTGGGCTGGTCCTGGGTGCTTTGAGGTGTATTCTTAGTGATCTTAAGCTCCCAAAAGCCCCTCTAACCCTAGATCTTAGTGATCCCCTTTTGAGTGAAGGGTTGGGTGTGAGAGAGGGTAGTGCTCGGGTTGAGTGTGATTCGAGTTGTTGAGCACTTGATTTCATCTCCAAGCTTGTTCTTCGTGAGCATTTGTTACTCTTGGAGGTTGAGGACTCCTAGGCGGCTAGGAGGTCGCCTCTGAGCCACCGAAGCTTTGTGTGGTTGGTCGTGGGAAGTTTGTGAAGGCGATTCCGCCTCGCATGGGAAGGAATAAAAAAGTGAAAGCCGGCCGAGTGCAAGGTGCAACAGGCGGCTAAGCGGGTTGAAAGAGCCCTCCGTGTCTTGGTGATCGGTCGCGGCGAGTGCAAGTGCAACACCGGAGGATAAGGGTTGAAAGCGACCCGGCTTGGTGCCGCCTCAGCGAGGCGTAGGATCCTCAAGGATTCGAACCGGGTGAAAAATCATCGTCCAAGTTTGCCTTTCATTCTTACTTACTTTTGTTCTTGCTTTAGTATTTGATTTTGAATCTTGAAATTGCCCGATCTATTTGATTATTGAGTTTCTCGCTAGGTATCTACTTGATCTAGGTTCTGCTAGTGTTTATCATCTTTGTGTTCAAGTAGATTGTTTAAAAGTTGGAGAAATTTCAAATTTCATCTCGAGGTTCCCAACCCGAACATCCGCACAATTCACCGGATAGTCCGGACATCTGGAGTATCCGGAGTAAAATCCGGAGAGTCGGGCTAAACCCTCCTCGGCCATTCAAAGTCTCCAATCCGAGTGTCCGAACCTAAAACCGGATAGTCCGGACATTTATACCGGAGTATCCGGATAAAATCCCCGGACACTCCGGACTGAAAACTTTGGGTGTTTTATTTCCGCTGCATGTTAAATTGTAAAATTGTAATTCGCCTATTCACCCCCCTCTAGGCGACATCCCCTGTCCTTTCACCTGGCCGTCGGGCCCGAACCCTAGCCCCACCCTAGTGCTCAAGTTCCGCTATTTTGGCGAGCTGATCCGTCTCGCCTCGAGCAGGACTCCAGCAACCTCAAGGACGCACTCAAGTTCTCTGCGCAGATGCTCTCCGAGCTCCGCACCTCGCACCTCTCGCCGCACAAGTACTACGATCTCTCTTAGTGCCTTCTGTAATTTGTAGTGTATTGGTTTGAGATATTTGGATATTTGCCACTGGACCCATATTTCATTGATTCAGATGATCCCATATGTCATTAGCTCAAGTGGCATTATATCCAAAAGATCAATCTTTTAAGTGGCAAATTTTCAATTATTTAATAGGTTTCGGTTCTCTCTTTTTTCCTTTTTTTGGAGGGGGGGTGTTCCGGGGCTGGGAATTTGATGGGTGGATTGGGTTGTTGTGGTGGTTGTGTAGCAGATATGAGGGCGTTTGGCGAGTTGCGGAAGCTGGAGATGTTCTTCCGGGAGGAGACGCGACGGGGTGACTGCTCCGTCATCGATCTCTACGAGCTCGTGCAGCATGCCGGCAATGTGCTACCCAGGCTGTAAGGCCCCCACCCCTCAAATGTTGATGCAATATGATTTTTATCGTTGTGGACTTGTGGTGTGTTGGTGTAATTGTGGGTGTTTGACACTGATTTGTTCGTAGATGCAAGTACGCATAATTGTTAATCTAACTGACTTGAACTATCATTGTTGAAAGAGGCAGCATGTTCTTAGTAGGGAATATACGACTGCTTGTCCAATTTTACACACAGCATCTCTGTCGTGCTAAATGACTCATTGCAGGAACCAATAGTATGCCATCAAGGAACTGATAAAGAAAACTAGGCTTGACTCAGCAAATTGATGTGTAATACTCCCTCCATTCCAAAAAGGAGGGCGTATAAAATTTTTCTCACAGACCAAGGCAGCTTAGTCACGGTGATTATTTTCCATCATTGCCCCTAATTAATCCTCCTATGCAAGCATGCGCGCTTTCCACCATTGCCTAATCCTCCTATGCAAGCATGCATGCGCACGGCCGCCCACGCCCTCACGCGGCTGGTTCGGCTCCCTCGTAATTAATCATCCCGGATATGTGTGCGCCTGCGACGTGCACGTCGGCACCCTTGTTCACCCGTGCAGAAGACTGGCGCCAAACAATGAAATTTTTGATTGAAAAATGGAGCACAAGTGGAGTTGCCATGAGGAACGAAGTTTAAAGAAAGCTGCCCAGAATGCCGCCCAACATTTGGAAATCAAGTTTTGGAATTTCTACTATAAATAGGTGAAAACCAGATCATCTTGGCATCTCTCTTCCTTTGCCATGCTTGAATCCTATGGAGCATGTTGATCTAAACCAACCACTAACTTGGGATGAGCTTGTACATGATGAGGTTCCTGTCATTGACTTGAACCATAATCTGGTGTGGGAGGATCATCCAAACGGCAAGCACTTGGAGAATGAGCACGTTGAGGCTGAACATGCCGACGCCAGCCATGTTCAAGATACGAGTAAGTGTTTCACAATTTTCATAATTTCACTTCCATAATTTTCATAATTTCACGAGTAAGTGTTTTCAATTTTGTAGATGTGGATGTCGTTCACACCGGTCACGGTCGCCTAGGCTAGGCCTCACATGACGCAGTCGCATCGTTGGTTTGACATAGGTCGCGAGCTAGCCGGAGGTGGTGCTCACGCAGGTCGCGGTCGTGCCAGGCTTGGCCTAACGGGGTGTGGCCGTTTAGCTGGTTTTGTTGTAGGACGTGGGCAGGCAAGTCCTTGTGCTCACGGTGACCGTGGATGTGGTAGGCTCGGCCATCATTGTGTCGTGCATGTAGATGATGCTGGGGATTCCAACGTTGTCCAGACAGATGGAGAAAACGAATGAGATGATGCCGATCATTGTGACGAGCAAGGAGATGACCAAGGGGGTAGTCACGGCTCAAGTAAGTCATGTTGCAGAACAAATTCAAGTTGTTTGACAATGAATACTCCATTTATTTTCTCATTTTGTAGATCAAGATGAAAGAAGGAGGAAGCAATACACCGATGATCAGAAACGATCCATATACGCCATGCTTTTGGAGAGAACTTCTGTGGGCAAATTGAAACATAGAGTTACTAAGGCTGTTTCAGTAGAAACAGGTGTGTCTTTGAGAGTAGTCCAGCGTGTATGGCACAATGCACACCTTGGAGGGGGGTATCTGCAGTCATAAGCAAGAAGCCAAAAAATTGTGGTCGTAAAAGAGTACCCTTCGATCCAGAGATGATCAAACAAGTGCCTTTGCGAAAGAGAACCCTCAAAGATCTAGCCAATGAACTTCCTATGTCCAAGACCACTCTGTTTAGGCGGTTGAAAGAAGGCAAGTTTAGGCGGCACACGAACACGATCAAGTTTACCTTGACAGAAGAAAACAAGAAAGCAAGGGTTCGTTTTTGTCTATCGATGCTAGAGCCAACTAGCTTGCCACAAGAACCAACTTTTTGTGGAATGTACAATATTGTGTACATAGACGAGAAGTGGTTTTATCGCACGAGACAAAGTCAAAACTATTACTTGGCGCCAGATGAGGAGGAACCGGAAAGAACCACGCATAGCAAGAACTTCATAGAGAAGGTGATGTTCCTTGCGGCGGTTGCAAAGCCTAGGTTTGACGAGGATGGTAACGTCACATTCTCTGGAAAGATAGGTATTTTTCCATTCACCTTCAGAGCCGGCGAAAAGAAAAAGTGTGAACAGATCAGCAGGAACAATGGTGACCAAGGTACTGCCGTCAGTTACGAAGGATGTTAGCCGTGATTATATTGTGAACAAGGTCTTGCCCGCCATCAAGGAGAAATGGCCAATGGAGGAACATGGCAGCCCCATTTTCATACAGCAAGACAATGCAAAGACACACATTGGGGTGGATGATGCTGAGTTTTGTCATGCCGTAGTTGCTGATGGCCATGACATAAGATTGATGTGCCAACCGCCCAACTCTCCTGATCTTAATATTCTAGACTTAGGTTTTTTTGCAGCGCTTCAAGCGATGTTTCAGAAGACATCTCCAACTAATGTTGAAGACATTGTTGCCAAGGTGATCCAAGCTTATGAAGACTATCCGGTTGAAAAGAGCAACCGGATTTTCCTAACACATCAATCTTGCATGCGAGAGATACTGCGATTGAAAGGAGGCCAGCACTACGCAATTCCACACTTGAAGAAACAATCCATGGAGAGGAATGGTGTTCTACCAAAAGATTGCAATGTGATCGACAAATTGTAGATGAAGCAATTCAGTACGTAATCTTAGAATGATTTTGGTTACAAAACATCACACGTACATGAGCAAAGTTATGACTAAGATAGATAGTTTTTGCAATCCATTCGATGTTCTCAAATTACTCTTAGGATGACATACTGCATGAGTAACTAATCTTAGGAGCAAATCAAAAGACGCCAGTTCTGCTCATCCTGCTCACCCATGGCCATTGATCAACGTCGTGGTGTCGTCGACGGAGTCCGGGACAAAATCCACGCTGTTCATGGAGTCCATGATGAGATCGATTCTGCGCTTGCGCCAGCCCTTGTAATGCCACTTCTGCAGAGAGTCTTCATCGGGAAGGATTACGCGGCAATCGAATTCTTTAAAGCCATATACCCAAGCCGCGATTAAGTACTCACTGTGGACACGGTGACAGCGATCGCACGGCTTCATCCGCACGCAACGAGCACACGACTCCTCATGGCTGCAGTGATCACACAACTTATTCTTTTTCGCTGTCACGTCTTCTTCTTGTTCGAGGACGGCCGCCCGACGCGTCGACAGCCATCGACATCCGCCGTCGTTGTCCACAGCTCTCGCCGATCGGCATCTTGCCAGCCCACCCTCCATAGCGCTTTCCATTGTGTCGTCTAGCCCGTCCTCCATAGTGCTCTCCATTGTGTCGTCCAGCCCGCCCACCGCCGCGCCATCCACGGCGCCGCCAAGACGCCTTGCCAAGCGGCCGACCACTCCAAGCCCCACGCCGTCCATCCCCACAAAGCAGCAGCTGTTTAGCAGCAACGTTGTCTAGCATCAAACTGGAGAAGTGGAGGAGTGCTGGCTCACGCAGCAGATTAGGTAGAGGTGGAAAGAAGAGGTAGAGAGACAGAGACTGATACATGCACATGCAATATTTTTTGAGAGCTGAACCGCCGGGGAACTTAATGGCTGCGTACACCAGGACTGCATGTAGTGCATGGGCATATCTGGAAAAAATCAACGAAAAAGGAAAGACGCCCTCTATACTGGAATTGCATGCAAAATTTTATGCGCCCACCTTTTAGGAATGGAGGGAGTATTATTGTACTTGACCTTTTATATTGTTGCCATGTGTAAATGGGCTTCACTAATTTTGTTTGGCTCCACAAAACTATTATCTAATACTATTTATGGTAAGTTAACATGAAAGGCTAGGTCAAATTTTTTGTCTAGGCTAAATATGAAATGGAATACTGGATTACTGGTGGCCTGGTAGGAACTAAATGTGATTGATGATAACATAGTCCATGTTGTTCTGTGAATGAACAATCTTCTCAATCTCCATCTTGTGTTAATTTTCACATATATATAATAACATCCACTGATCAAATATTTGTGAAATGGTGTTACCATTGTTATTACGTCATCACCTAGTAGCCAACTAGGCGTCCAGGCGGCCGGCCGGAGGCGCCATGGCTCGGCGCCTTGCTTGAAGACAGCCAGACGGCTACCTAGACATCCTGGCATCGTGGCGGCAACGACTAGGCATCGGCCTAGCGTCCGGGCGGCTGACTAGCACTAGAATGGAGGTATTTGAGGCCGCAATCGTGCGTCATGGGATAGATCAGAGTCGGGATCGGGAGGAGTTTGGGACAAAAGATTCATGGGTGGATTGGAGAAACCCTAGCAATGGCGCCGCCACCAAGAATCCCTCCCTCCACCTCCCTTCCCCATCCTCTCGCTTCCCCTTCAGATCCTCACCGCCACCGCTCTGCCCCAGCTCCACTTCATTTGCTCCAGTTGTCGCTGCTCTGGACTGGAGGAAGTCTAGCTAGCAGAGCCAATGCGATCTCCTCCGCCTCTTGCTTGGCTGATGGCTAGCTAGCAAAGCCAATGTGACTGCACCCCCCTCCGCCTCTTGCTTAACTGATGGCGCAGCTTGCTCGGTGGCAAGTCTTCGACCTGATATTGTGACCCCTTGGCCAAATGCGTCGAGAATCTGGATCCCACCCCTATCAGCCTGGATGATAAAGTGCTAGATGGAACTTGGGTATTTGGTTAATTAAACCACTGCAACATGACTTCTGCCCTTTAAATCTTCTTGTAGACATTATACCATGTTCACCTAATGACTGTCAGCTTCTCTCTTTCCTCTTTGATTCTTATCAGATTATTTCATCTATTCTTTCTTAGCTCTCTGTTTTCTCACTCTTCTGATTCTTATCAGATAATGATGCTAGCTGCTACAATTGTTTTGTACAGGACTTATACGTACATGGATAATCAAGCAACAAGTGCCGCCGTTGGCGAGTCCGGTGATGCTAGCCAAGAGCAGGTATATGATCCATCCAAGGATCCAAAGTGGAAGGCCAAATCGAAGGATCCTAGGTGGAAGCATGGATTTTGGCTGGACTTGACGAACAAGGATATGGTGCAATGCGAAAGTACTAACTCGATGGTAACACCACAAGGTCCCCATGCTAGAACGGTCTACATCATCCTTGGGGGGCTCATAGAGGACTGACCCGTAAAGTGACAACTCGATCTGTGGTTGTCCGATCTGAAAGTACTCAAACGATTAGAGCTGAAGAAGTAGAGGGTATCTGACGAGAGTGGAGTTGTCCACCACGCGATGACACGTCGCAAAGGGCACGGTACGTGCACGCCAATACAACAGGGCCCCAAGCTACCTGTCGAATATCCTCCAGCTCCGTGTCTGCTATCGTCCTTGTGTACTAGATCATGTGTTTGTCTAACTGCCCCAATGGGATGAGTAGAACATGACCAAGTCAAAGAACCAGAGCAGGTACGCCTCATGCGTTTGTTATCGTTCTCACGTATTGGATCATGTGTTTGTCCATGCTACCTCCATGGGACAAGTAGAGCATGAGTCGATCGAAGAACCAAAGCATGTACGCCTCCAAGTGACAACAGCGATGTAGCCCACCAATCTGTCCAGCATCCTCTTTGATTGCATGGAAATATACACATGGATTCACACTTAAGTAGAACTATGTGAGCCACTTCTGTATCGGTGCGTGCACACTAGAGAACAGTGCGTAGGCTGCCCCCTTTGGTAGCACTCCATCAAACCTACTGAATAGCTCAATACGCCACTCAAGGTCGACGTCCTAAGGTAGAATAAGGTTAAATAATACATAATATCATCATGGTATATGCGATTACATATTAATCCTACTTAGCACTATTTTTACTAAGCTATTATTACTAAGGACTGCTTGTAGCCGTCGTGTCCTTGGGCTTTGCGCAGCCCATCATCACTCGGTGTCTTTTCAACTTCCGCATTAATGCAAGAGTACAGAGGAACACCTCGTAAACCGGAACCGACACGGACTCCTGTTGAATTGCGACTCTTGGCCTGACCTGCTCCCGGGGCTATAAATAGATGGGATCGCGCGGTCACTTGGCATTACCTTTCTCTTGCTTTGGCATTGTAACACCTTTAGCTTCTTCAAAACAACTTCATAGCCTTCTCGCCGCCTCCGTCCCCCTCCTTGGAGATCCTCGAGGAGCTCCTTCTCAAGAGGCTTCCCTTGAGATCCCTCCACCGCCTCTAGCCACAGGGCCCTCACGGCACATCGTCATCGTCCTTTTTGAGGATGAAGACGATGAGATTGACTGGGATGTAGTCGAGAAGGGGGTCTGACCCGAGGAGGAGGAGGAGATCAACTAGAGGGCGGTGGAGAGGGAGGTGTGGCTCGAAGAAGAGGAGGTGACGAGCAAACTGCGCGTCGCCCCCGCACAAGACCATGCGACCTCTGCTCCTACTGCGAAGGCTGCTGCCTCCTCCAACACTAGAGGAGAAAAAGGCGAGGCTGCCGGCTCCAGCGGCAGAGGTGAAGCTCAAAACAGCTTCATCGATCGGCGTTCGCTCACCCTCCAAACCATCACGATGGTGGTCAGGGGCATTTGGTGGCACAAGTAGTGGATCCCCTGCCATCAACCGGCCAAGTACCCTTGCCGCCTCTTCCAACCCACTCCAATGAGGGCGCAGGCCCATTCCAGGGACTATCAGTTGCCTGCCCTGGAGTGAGCAAAAGAGGAGGCGAGCTACCTTCGAAGGCAAGTAGCTGTAGGGTGCTTGGGATAACCTGCTTACCAATATACTAGAATACTTTTGTTAGTCACATAAATAAAATGAACTTTTACTTGGAATTTTTCGCTTTGTTCGATTTTGTGATGTTTTCTCTTTTATGTGTGGAATTTTCTTAGTTGCTCGATGTTCCACGAGTTGTCTAGTATCAAGCCGTTTGCTGTAGATAGCCGCACCAATCCTGGCCGAGTAGCTTCGACTACCATGTAGGGGCCTTCCCACTTAAGCGATAACTTGTTACGATTATTTTGTTTCTGCACCTTTCGTAGTACTAACTCCCCAATATCGAGCTCTCTTTCTTGGACACTTGTGCTGTGATATCTGCACAAGGCCTGTTGATACTTGGGCACTCGAATGGACGCTCGATCTCTGTACTCTTTGAGCAGGTTTACGTCATTTGCTCGCTCTTGCTCTTGCTCCTTTTCTGAGTAGTTCTCCACTTGGGATGATTTGAACGTTAACTCAGTCGGAAGCACTACTTTTGCTCCGTAGACCAATAAAAACGGAGTCTCACCGGTGGCTCGACTAGTCGATGTTCGAACGGCCCATAGCACCGAGGGAAGTTCTTTCGCCCACTTATTCGAGTAAGCCTTTAGTCTATCGAATACACGAGTCTTAATCCCCTGCAAGATCATACCGTTGGCACATTCGACCTAACCGTTGCTCTCATGTTATTCAATGTCTTCGCAAAGATGAGGTTCAATGAGTTGCCTCCATCGACTAAGGTTCGAATGACCTTGACGTTCATGATGGTGGGCTCAACCACCATAGGGTATCGATCTGGATGTGGGACCGTAGTTGGGTGATCTGGTGGTCGAAATTGACTAGCACCTCTGACCACTTGAGAAATCAGGAGAGACTGGCGTGGCTAGGTTGACCTCTCTTTTGACTGCCTTGTACTGCCTCTTGGAGTCGTACGTGGCAGATCCCCCAAAGATATATGCCAGCTTGTGTTCAGCCCCTCGATACTCGGGCTCAACATCCTCGGGCTTCTCTTAGCAAGCTCGATCCGCGTTTGGCGAGCGGCCTTGAGCTTCTCATGGACTTTCTTGCTGATCACTTGGCAGTCATCGAAGTCGTGTTTATCTGTGTGATAGGTGGGGCAGTATTTGTTTCCCCCTATGACTTCAGCTCTTGTTGTCGCCTAGGTTGCACGCTTTGCCCCTTTCAATCGCAGCTACAGTGGAGTCGCCCTTGCGTTTCTCCCCGTGGTTCTTGTTCCTCTTTGCCCCTTGCTTGGACGACTCGAGTTAGTCGCTACCATGCTTGGGGTTGTCGAGGTGGTCTCAGGCCTCAGTGCGGATGGCATACTTATCCGCCAGCTCGAAGAGCTCCTTAGTTGTTCTGATCTTCTGGGTAGCGAGCTTCCCCTTCAGATCTTCGTCCTTGACCCTGTTCTCGAAGGCCACAATCACTACCTCATTCGAGATATCAGGGATCAGTTTTCGTTTATTGCTAAACCGTCGAATAAAGCTGCACAACAACTCTCCTGGTTTTTGCACCAGCCGATGCAAGTCACTGCGTGTTCCAGGACGTTCATACGTGCCTTGAAAGTTGGCAATGAACTGGGCCCGCAACTCAGCCCATGACGATATCGACTGAGGTGGAAGGTTAAGTAACCAAGACCTTGCTGCTTCATCGAGAGTGGTGAGCAGGTAATTGGCCATCACCTTCTCGTTGCCTCCGGCTGCTCTCATGACCGTAGTGTAGATCTGCAGCCATTCAACGGAGTTAATCTTCCCCGAGTACTTCTCAACCGGGCCAGGTTTGAACTTGTCCGACCACCTGACTACACGTAGTGCAGGAGTGAACGCTTTACACCCCTCATTGATGTCCTCAGGGGTCATCTGACGCTGTCCTCTATGCACATCTTGCCGAGGGGGGAACTTGTGTCGCGGTGGCGAACTGCCCCTCGAGGGTGAAGATTTGCCACGGCGTGCATGTCGCACCAAAGATCGACCTCTTGAGGACACGGACTCATTATCCCGCCTTTTGTGGTCTTCACCGTCCCGCTCTTCCCTTCGATCTAGCAGAACATCGTGCAAATCTCGTCGACTGTGCAGGATTCGATCTTGGAGATCTCTACGTATCCTTGACAAGAGTTCGAACAGATCGTTCTGGAATTATGATGGCTAGAACTAGCCATCATTGATCGTGCTGCTCAACGACTACATGAGATGGTCCCGGCAGTTGACTTCGGGCGCCTTGTCGGCTTGGTTGCTTGAACCTCGAATTGGCTGCTCGAGCAGTATGAGCTTACGCTGCATCGAATAGCTTCTTCATCTAGTCGAACACCAGCGTCATAGGGTTAGCCAGGTCCAATGGTGGAAGAGACTTCAACATCATATGAGTGCGCTAGACATTTGCCTCAAGAGTACTGAAGATGTCATTGTTATAGCTCAGATGAGATGTTGTTCCTAGGACACGGCCAGGCGCGCCATTGTTGGCGCTTAGCCAAAGAGTCTGCTTCTCCTAAAAACCTGGAACATGTGGATGAGGCATCGCTATATTGTCAAGATTAAGATGCTTAGACAATTTGGCCGCGATCCCTGCAGTGGCTACGGCGGTTGGATCACGGCGATGGTCTGCCGTGCTAGGAGCGAAAACATCCATGGCTACACGCGTGGCGGCGGCTACTGCTCCAGGGTCCTAGGGTGTGCCTGGAGGGATGTGAGGCTCTTGGCCGCCCATGGTTTCTGCCCTTGGGTCCCATTCTTGAGAACTTCCGACAGTTCTACCATTATTGTTGGTCCTGGCCATGAACACGTGTCGATCTGCAATTGCCTGACCGACCGCCAAGTCATCTATCGCTATTGTCGCTGTCACTCTATGTCGACGCACTTGAGGATGGTGGGCTCCAAAGGGTCAAACTCTATGAAGTACACTTCTCGGCAAGGGTCCTCAAAACAGGACTCGATCAAGCCGATGTTCTCGAGATTTCCAAGTGATCCCCATCGGTATAGCATGGTTCCAAAGGTGATCTTAGATCCTACCGGCGGAGCTTGGTGGGTGTCGGGAATTCTGGCGTGGACGCGCATCGAAGACATGCTCGATCTGCAAAAATAGCTGAAGGCTCTTACCTGGCGCGCCAGCTGTCGAAGGTTAGTGATCGATAACACACTTATATTCGGGTACCTTCGGGGTATGCAGGATCAAACATGCAATCAGGGGCACAGGTTCGGGCCTCTTGGTCAAGTAATGCCCTACTCTTGTGTCGGCGATAGATGAGATCAATGAACAGATTACAAATCGAGGATGCTAATCCTGATTACAAGGAAAATATGAATATGGAGTGTGGCTAGACTATGGCTATTAGATGCCTGCGTGGATATCTTCCTGGGCTTTTGGCTCTGGATGGCGATGGCTTGAAGCTTGCACTCTGAATTGACTTATTGTGGTTTGCAATTGGCTGGCTTCCAATTGGCTTGTTCTGGACGACGTCCTCCCTAGGCCTTATACAGTGAGTTAGAGTACCGAATCGTAGTCGATGAGGAGCCCTGTTGCCGTTGTGATCTCCGTATCGCACCTGAATTTCCATAGCCGCCGGACTTATTCGACTAGGTTTTCTCGTATCGGGAATACGATCGAGTCATGCTTTATGCGGGGATATCTCTTCTCCATATATCTTATCCTGTTGAACTAGGCTCGAAATATCTGGAGTATCCAAATGCTGATAGAGATATACATGGTATGGCCTTTGACTTTATGGCGTATGCCCATATCCCATATCTGGATATTCAACAAATTGGTATCTATTAGTTATTCATTGTATATGAAATGATGTTTCATCAATGATGCCATTATAAATGATATTTCATCAATGATGCCATTACATATACTATCGTGATCATTTACTAGTGCATTATATATAGAAGTTCTGGATTTACATAGTCATATCCCAATGTACTACCATGTGTACGCCATGTACATCTGATGCCGAAACACCAGCTCAACAGAAACAGCAAGACAGACAAGAAGTGAAATTTTGACTGTATTAGCCCCCTACATTTTATTATTTTTGAAAATGGCTCCGTCAAGCAGAAATTGTGAAAATAGCCCCTTGTGCGTGTATGCCATGCTCCCAAGCGCTATAAAAATTTTCAGAATTTTTTTTGGTCTGAGCCCACCTTGCCACGTCTGGAAGGCGCTGCTCCCGCCGCAGGCCACTCTCCCATGGTGCTACATGCAAGCAGGCCGTAGGGCCTACCAAATCGCTCTCCAGGTAGGGATTAACTCTTGTTTCCTGCAAAAATTCGGAACCCTCTGAAATCCGAAATTTCGGGTGAAATTTTGGTTTTTCGGCCGGAGTACATTCAAAATTCAAAAATCAAAATTCAAATCCGGTTTGTTTGGTACTGAAATTTCCGAAATTTCGCCGAAATTACCCGAAATTTCGCTCAAATTGCACTGACTGAAAATTGGTCCAAACGATGTCAAAAAATTTTGCAATTTTTTTTGTAGGTTACTCACACATTAGAGATGTTGTAATAAAAGGTTTAGGTTATTATCAGTTCTGTGGATTTGTAAAAAATTCAAACATTGGTACTGTCCCGATGAAACGTTGATTGGCAAGTTTGAACTAGATAAAAAATAGTACAAACGATGTTAGAAAATTTAGAAATTTTTTGTGGAGATTCCTGACACATTTTTAATATTTCAATAAAAATTTTAGATGATGATCAAATGTGAGGAATGTTTAAAAATTCAAACATTAGTACTGTCTTGGTAAAGCACTGAGCGGCAAGTTTCATCCGAATGAAAATTAGAACAAACAAGGTTAGAAAATTTAGAAACTTTTTCTAGATGGTCCTGACACATCCATAATATTCTCATAAAATCTTCATATGATGATCAGGTGTCATGAATATTTAAAAATTCGAACAGTGCTAATATCCTGTTAAAAGGCCGATGATCAATAATAGATTTACTTTAGCAATAAGAAAGATTTAAATTTTTTAAAATTTTTACATAAGGGTGACAAGGAAATGGTTAATATCTCATAAAAATTTTGAATCCTGATCACGCTCGGCTGAATTTATAAAATTAAGTAGAATGTCTGATGCCATTTATGTTCTTTCTTTGTTTGATTTTTCAAATATAATACAACAAATTAAGTTCAGTGCTTACTGCATTCATAGATTTTATTGAGCAAACAAAGAAAGTTTAAATTTTTTGAAAATTTTATAGCATGGTACTAAGGAAATTATTAATCTGTCATAAAATTTTTAAATGATGATCACACTCGAGAAAATTTAGAAAAATCTTAAAGATAACAAATGATGTTAAATTATTTTTAATTTTTTTTTACGATCCCAAACTACTAAGGATGGTACCATAAATTTGTCATATCATTATCAAGCTTTTAAATTTTTTTAAAAAATCTAACAGTGTTTCTGCCCAAATTTTAAAAAATCTCAAAAAATTAGTTTTTCATCAAATTTTCATGAAAGATCACTTTCTAAAAGCATCTCCAACAATCAGGCTTTAAAATGGAGTCCTATACCTCAAAATAGGGCCTAAACTAAAAGAATTATGGCCCAAGATAACTATTGACTCCAGCAATTAGACCTAAACTTGCGAATAGGATAGAATTTCGAGAGGGCGTTGCCAAATATAGCAACAGGGCTCCAGTCCTAAACCTATTTTGATAATTTTTCTCAAAATACAACCTCTGTTGAAGGGCTTTTTTTTCCATCAAAGCCTTATAATTACAATTAGCAACCTATTTAGGGCTCCTCTTGGAGATGCTCTAATAGGTTATTGGACCAAATCCGGTGCTCAAATTTCAAAATTCGGATTTGAAACCCGAAATTTCCGAAGTTACTGTAGCATTTTGAATTTTTTTGAATTTTTGAATTTGCCCGGCTTGTGTAATCTGGGGGGGTCCGAAATCCGAATTTTCGCCGAATTTTTGACCCTTTCTCCCGGACGCTGCTTCGCCCCTGCAGTGCCCCTGCAGTGCCCTAGGGCAGCTGCACCGCCCCTGCAACGTACGACAACGGCGCAGCAGCCACGTTTGTTGGTGCGATAGACACAGTGGTGATGACAGGAGATGAAGTGGTCACACACTTGGGTAAAGAAAATCCACCGTTACGCTGAACGGAGCCTGAAACTTAACGATTCCAATACTAAACACGACAATCTGTTCTTCGATGCGGCTTGGCAGGGAAAACTCTAGCTAAATGCTAAAGGATAACTCCAGCTGAGGAGGCCAAGAAAATCTACTGAGCTCAGAAACTTGACAAGCTACAGGACACTGAGGAGCAATATATTGAGCTCTGACACCTAAATGAGTACTATTAGCTAGACTAGTTGCCGCAAGTGTAGGGTTGGGGAAGGAATGCTAGAGGTTCATTTATCAAGGCAGCTTAACCCAAGTGTTTCCTCTCTTTTCAAGGTAACTTGACATTTTCAGATTCTGGTTTGCAAACTTTATGTTGTTTGGGTGCCAAGCAGCGTCCCGGAAGAGCGACTTGGCGGGCCCAACGGCATGCAGGGCTGTGGGGGAGCGGCCTGCGGCGGGAGCAGCGTCTCCCGACTCCCGGGCGGCACCCAGAGAGCGTGGCACACAAGTACAAACGGGTTATTTTCGCAATTTCTGTTTGACAGGGGCTATTTTTAAAAATAACAAAATGCAGGGGCTAAGGGTAGTCCCAATGCATATAGTTTCTATAATTTCCATGTCATCTAGATACTACATGTAGAAGCTATGCTCCCAATGGATAGTTTTTTCAAAATAAACTCTTATCCAATCTCCTCTTTTCTCTTATTTTCTCACCCAATCCCCTTTTTCCCTTTCTTGGTACTTGTTTAGAAATAGTTTCCTGCATGAGAAATGGTTTCCTTCTCTTTCATCATTAACTCTACCTCCACATCACTATTTTACTTACATAACAACCTAATTAATGCTATGGAAACTATCCTAGTCATCCCATTGAGATTGCCCTAATACTGTCAAAATTTTACAAGAAGTCTCACAAATCAGGATAGTTTGGCAACTCAAAGGCAAATTAAGACACAATGACACTGCACATAAACAATCAAGGAAAAACAGTACAGGAGAGAGAGACAAAGATTCTCCGTACAATGGCCGGCGTACATTTTCCATCCAACTTGTGCTATGTGGGTGGTTTGGCCATCCATCTGTTGCTTTTGGACATGCATGATGATCAGCCTAGCTTTTCAAATGATAAAAAGGTAATTTTTTTGTTGTGCTAATTTGGAAGCATTCTGCTTTTATTTTCCTTTCCACCCTCGGTGGAGTGATCTCATATAATATATCCTTGTGTTGTCTACTTCCACTATTGCAAGAAAAGAGATCATAGGGCAGGG
This sequence comes from Guadua angustifolia, assembly GCA_036346375.1. Taxonomy (NCBI): domain Eukaryota; kingdom Viridiplantae; phylum Streptophyta; class Magnoliopsida; order Poales; family Poaceae; genus Guadua; species Guadua angustifolia. The sequence goes on from CM070513.1 coordinate 21,347,058, forward strand.
GTGTGTACCTTGAGAGCTAGTGGTGAGCATGCTTTGGGCTGTGCCATTTTGTTTTGGTGTATGTTTTTAGGTACATACATAAAGGAAAAAAGATCAAAGGTACACTTGCAATGTTGGATTTCTCCTTGCATGGACGTCACTTGAGGGGGAAAAAAAGGCCTCATGATGTTGCGTCTCTACCTGCAAGAGTTCGATAATGTGTTGCGCCCTAGTAATGTTTCTTTGTTCTTTTTTGTGATTTACTTATATTAGTATTGTTTGCCTACTAGAACCGAAATAAAGTTAAGGATGCATTATTGGATATCCCAAGTAGGGGTGGAAATCAAGCTAAATGCATGTTTTTTCGATCTTTTTTCGAAATAGACATAGTTTGATTTAAAATTATTTTATTTATAGTTTGGAATTATTTTTAGAATCGAGCTAACAAGCGGAGCCGACCCAGAGCAAAATCCAATTTCATTTGAAATTGACTCATTTCAATGTTTAACCAAAGAATGAGTATAATTGGCGCAATTTTGAATAGAGCCAATGAGCTCCACAAACGAGCTTTTTTTCTAACCCTAATCCCAAGCCCTTTTTCATAGATGCGTGACCTCTCTTTCTCCCGTGCACAATCTTAGGGTGGTCAGTGTCGAAGGTTAGAAATCGACAATACACTTATACTTCGGGTACCTTCAAAATAGCAGGGTCAGACACGTAATCAGAGGCACATAATTTAGACAGATTCGGGCATCCGGGCGGAGTAATACCCTACTCCTGTGTGTATGACATATGAGGATGATGAACAAAGTACAAAATGGGTTGCCTAACTCTACTTACAAGGAACTTTGGGGTGGCTAAGCTATGGCTAAGGAAGAACGAAGTGCAGTTTGTCGGCTTTGGATGCTCTACTCGAAAAGGTCTTCTCGTTTGTCTAACTCTGGATGGCTTGTAGTCTGAGAATTGCTTGTCCTCTGGTGATGCCTACCTTCGTTTTTATATAATCGGGGTAGCTCTGGGTCTAGTTGTAGTCGATTTGGAATAATGAATCGTAGCCAATGAAGAGTCCATCATCTCGTGGTTTTCAGATCATATCCAAACTTTCTTAGATATCAGGCATACTCGAGCTGGTTTCCTCGTTACAGGAACACGATCAAGTCCTTCCCTGCATGAAGATATCCTCTCTGCGTATACTGTATCCCATTGAATTGGGTTCGCAATATCCGGAGCTTCCTAATGCCTGTTTGAGCATATACGGTATGATACTTGAGTTTTTGGTATATATACATATCCTATATTAAGGTATTCGATAGTCGGCACTAACTTTTCTTTAACATCGCAATATCCACTTTCTTTCTTTTTTACTTTAGAGGCAACTCACAAAAAAGAAAAGAAATCAATGTGCTTTTCCAATTTTTGGTACAAAGGAGGAAGAAAAGCAAAAGGATATTATTTAATTCGTAGCCACACCCACAGCGCATCCGTACACAACTCATCTTGACTAACGAAAACTCAAGTTGCAAGCCGCTCCAAAAACTTGTAATAGCAAAGTGTGCCAGAGAACTGGGGTTATCCAGGGGAAAAAAGTTTCCTCCTTATAATATCTCTTCTACAGTAAATAAAATCAGGGTAAAGTACTTTTGTGGTCGACTAACTCTTCAGGTCATCTAATTTTAGTTCCTTATAAAACCGCATAGAACCATCCTCCAATTGTCAAAACCCAAGCAACACTACTAGAAAAATACACATCGCTGATTTGTTCAGAATCGCCATCATGGCGGTTTCGAACCGCCATCGATATAATAAATTATAATCGCGATTTTCGATGATAATCGCCACGATAATATTATCAGTGACGGTTCTCGTCTAAACACGTTTAACTTTAGAGTTCTTATAAGATTCAGTATTTTAGTGGTGGCATGATCATATCTGACATATAATCCGTCCCTCCTCCCTTTAACCCCGTGAAGCACCCAAATACTGATTTCCAATTATTTCAAATTAGAAAACTATAGAGGTAATTAGCAAAATTTAAAACATTCATATTTAATTTCCATAGTTTTGACTATTAATTATACTTGCAATATATGTGCCATTACTATTAATGAAACATGTAAAAACACCATAACTTTTAACTTGTACCTTCGATTTTGGTGTTGTTGTGCTTTTCGGAATCATCACATGATGAGCTCTTCAATTATATTCTTTTGGGCACCAATTTTAATTTCTAAATATGAAATCCGAGCACTTTTATTAAAATGACCATAACTTTTAACTCGTAACTCCGATCGAGATGTTCTTTGACTCGTTGGAAAGATAACGAAAAGTAGCACTCAAATTTCAAGTGTACAAAAATTAGATAGTCGGATCTTGATAGTTTGTGCGAGTGCGAGCATGGCGACGGAATTTCAAAAAAAGATCGTTCAGGGTCTCAAAACGGCCTTCGAAGTTTTGAATCTATTTTGGTCGTTCTTTTCAATTATTGCAAATGGAATATTAGTTTCAATTATTTCAAATGTAATATTATTTAATTTCAATTCTTTTAAATTAGAAGACAGGAGAGATAATTAGCAATATTTAAAGTTTTCTATTTTGTATTATTTGTGACGGTTTCAAATTAAAACCGTCACAGATAATATTATCAGTGGCGGTTTTAGTTAAAAACCGCCACAATGCTCACATTATCAGTGACAGTTTTTGGTTAAAAAAATCGCTACAAATAGAGTATCACCTATGTGCTGTTTTGTAGTAGTGCAAATTACGTCCAAAATTGGTCTTGTGGGTGGATTTTGCTGACGTAGTGTCCTAGTGGGCAAACGAGTCTCTCTCATCCCGCCCAACGTCGACAACGACGGCAAGATTTGTATGCAGCACTTGCTCTCTTTACTCAGGCCATGTACCGATGATATCTTTCTTGATGTACTATTGCATACATAGGTGGGGAGATGGGTTTGGACGTCATGCTCCCTGTCCGTGAAACGTCTATGAGCCTGGCGTCGGCGACTGCGGCACGGTGAGCCTACGAGAGACGTGAGCCCTATCGGCCGCGTCGGCACCAAAGGAGGCCGTGGGGCAGCTCAAGGCCACCGTGACCGTGCTCAAGACCGACCCGCTGGCCTTGCCCTCCGGCATATCGATCCGCATAGAGGTTGTTAGATTCCAAGGGTTAACCAAACATGAACCATTAGCTAGTTTAAAGTATGATCACGGAGAAAATATGCGAAAATAAATCATTATGTTGATGCACTGACCCGGTGAAGAAGATGAGGCCACTAGTTCTTTATCGGTGTAGTTGATTCGGTTGGTATAGATGAGGCGTCGGGGTAGAAGCACCGATGCGTGATGAAGAAACTGGGAGAACTGTGGTCCTTATGGTGATGGTGAAAGTCTTTGATAGCCTCATGCCAAAAACCCTAGATCAGATAGGATTTCGGGATCGTTGGCAAACTCAAGATTTTCTCTTATTTCTTTGAGTGCCGGCCTCTCCCTTTTAATGTGACGCTGGTTATCAGGACCAAACCAAAATCTGTTGAGATGCTCCTGATCACAACGCGTGATGTGGGTTCAACCCAAAAATTTTGGTTCTGGTTAGTTAAGCCATAGATCACAACCAACATTCTATAACTTGATCAAAAGGCTAATATCATAAGTCCACACATAACAGAATAGCACACCAAGATAAAGTATTTCAGCAATTAATAAATGCACCACTGAAACCTCAGTATCTATAGTGCAACATTCTGTCTCGATAGGATAATTACTTATTCTTAATGGGAGTTGGCATTATTCTTATAGTCCTTATTTCCAGAATAAGAGGTGTCGACGATCGGAATCGCCTGACCGCAAATATGAAAACAGGGTTAGTGTAAATGGGGAACCCAAAAAGCGCTGCGCTCAACGATGGATCGAACGTAGGTCGGAGCGAGGCGTCAACGAGCAGGAGACAACGAGTTATACTGGTTCGAGCCCCCTTTAGGGTAACAGTCCTACTCCAGTCTTCTCCTGAGGCTGAGGAATTCACTATCCTGAGTACAGAGTGCGGACTACAGCTCGAGCTTGAGCGTCTTTGGTGTGTCTAATGGCCTATTGCTGGTATGCTGATGTCGTGCTTCGTCACTCTGCTTCAAGGGTTTTATACCCCTCCCAGCCGTTGCCAGAAACGGCCAGGAGAGATTCTCGGGGACGTGCATGTCGTGCATTGAAGACGGCCGCAACCGATCCGGATCCGCGCCACGTCCGCTTTAACTCGGGACCTTCGGTCTTGGTAATCATTGAGTACACGCACACCCCGAGCCAAGGTCGAGGTCGCGTCGTGGCCTGGGACCCCCACCCGCCCAAGCTCGAGGTCGTGCGTCGCTTAGGTCATGGTCGAGGCCCATGCTGCATTGTCCCGAGCCGGGGACACTGATACTGTCGCGTTGACTGCCAAAGATTTCTCGATCCGACACGGCTAGCTCCCGAGGCTCAAGGTCGTGGCAGGAACACGGGCCAACCTCGAGCCTCCCCACACAGACAGAGGGGATTGTTTTCTGGAACTTTCGAGCCCGAAGTCGAGGTCGGGCGGAGACCTCTAGGAAAAACTTCGGCTCCAAGACACCTGGCGTCCCTTGAACTTCACGATGCTGGTACGGACTCGATCGGTTAGAGGAAATGCCTGCAATGCCTCGAAGTCACCGCCCGATCTTTAATTGCGCCTATCAAACCATCATCGGCACACCTTTTAAGGCGCCTTAGTCTAAACCTGGCGTCGATTCGGGCCTATAAGCCCAAATCTTCTGCTACCTTCGAAAAACTCCCGACTCTCCCCTCCTCGACCAAGCCTGAAAGCAGCCGCCATGGCAAAACTCGGAAGAAGCTCCTTGTCATTGGCGAGGATGAAGGAGCTCGAGAGTCTGGGGCTACTCGACCCAGCGATGTGGCGGCTGCCAGACGGCGAGACCGAACCACATCCCAGGGACGACAAGCTCGTATGCATTGAGCACTATGCGCTCTTCGGTCTGCGGACACCAGAGAGCGACTTCATGGCGGCAGTCATCAACTTGGTGCCCAATTCCATCCTTCTCCTTTCTATTTTCTCACATTTGTGCGAGGGGTTCCTTGGAATCCTTCCCACCCCCTCGCTCTTCTTTCGTTTCTTCAATTTATTCCGTTCTGGGAAGGACCCTGTGGTCGGATGCCTTTACTTCCGGCTGCGGACGGGGATCCCATGGGCCTTCCCCAAAATCCAATCTCAGGACTCCCTCGACCCGTGGACCGAGCGGTGGTTCTACCTGAAGAAGGGCAAGACCGGCGCGCTGTCGTTCAATGGAACCCCCATCACCGGGAAGACGGAGACCACGGAGGTGGACGACCTGGAGGTTGACGAAGAGGCCATCGCCGCCATCCACATCTGCGCCCGCTCCTGCGCAAAGCGATCGTCAGGACTTCTGCGTAACCGGTTTTCTTCGAAGAGGGAACACCCGTTCTACAAGATCAAGGGCGCTGATGACATGACCCGCGAGGGTACATCCCGACGCGTCTTCTTGCCCCGAGGACTTGTTTCGATTCGACCTTCGGCCTCTCCCGACGGTTTGCTTCTTGCAGACCGGCGAATCTGAGTCATCGCCAACATGAACGAGATGTTCGAGAAAGGGGCGCACGATTATTCCATCAACGACCCGTCCCCGAAAAACATATCAAGGCCGAAAAGGCCGAGGTAGGCACTCCCAAGTCGTTTCTTGCTTCGCACACCATCGGTGGCTTCACCGATCGTTCGCTCACAGCTCGTGAGGATCATCAGGAGCTGTTTGAGACGGCACGGAGGATGCTCCTGCTGCCCGGCGGGGGCAAGAACAAGAAGGGGAAAAAGAAGCCACCCCCGGGCAAAGCAGACGACCGGGAGGCGAAAAAGCCCCACGTTGAATGGGCCGACCACGCAACGGTAAGAACCCCCACGATCGAGCCCCCGAGCTCATGCTCGTGCTTCTTCATCTCCTGACATGTCTTTCTTGCAGCAGCTGAGCGTGGCGGCCGCTGCTAGGACTTCGAGTCCTCAGGCGGCCCAAGGGTCCCAACCGCGGGGCTCTAGGACATCCGCCGTAGGGGACTTAGAGCCACCGTGAGCCTTAAGGTCCCAAACCGGGGGGACACGAAAGCGGTGCATGTCGGATGGTGCATGTCGCCATCAACCAGGCCGTAACTGCCCTCCGACGAGAGGACCAGGAAAAGGCCAATGCCTCGTCCGGCCATCCCAGGCTCCCTCCCTCGGGAGAGAGCCTCCGAGCTATCACCCGGGTCATGGCTGATCCAAACCGGGTGAGGTCGGAACTCTTTGGCCGTGCTCTAGCTGACGAGCTCGATCGTGCCGCGACAGAGGTCATACCTCCGCAGCACCAGAGTCGCCGCTCAGGGACTCATTCCCTGAGAAGTGACGACAACTCATCGCGCCAACGATGGCATGCTCACCGATCGCTTCCCCGGTAGGAGGTACCTTCTCACCAACAACTCCGGGATGTGTCCCGGACTCCACCTCGTCGCCGCCCCGCGGACGCAGTCCCGGGTGGTGTTTGGCGTCAGCCAAGCTACGTCAGTTCACCTTCGAACAGCGGCGGGTCTAGGAGTCTTTCCCCGGATATCCCGCCTAGGCGCCGCAGAGTCCAAGACCGCTCGATATCTCCCAGTGACTCCGCCGGGCGCCACGACACGCTCTCGCCGAAGGTCGGCGCCGAGGCAGCTCGACCTTGAGTCCCAAGAACAGCTAAAGCCTCACTAACGACGACCTCCCAGGCGTGCCTGTTCTGCCGGCCTACAAGTGCATGGGACCGAAGCAGGCGCCTCACCTCGAGGTCGAGTTCTCGCCGACCTCCTAAAGCTGAGATCGCCGACCAAGGTAGGTCTCCAATCCTTCATTTGCCCAACCCTCTCTCAGACCTTTTAGCTTAGTAGTCGCCTAATCGCATACCTTGAGCGCTCGAGCTCAACACCGCCTCAGATTGACAATGACTATTGTCCAGGCAAGTCCAGTCCAAAGAGGAAGAGGAGGCCGGTTATGCTAGCGCCTCACGATCCTCTGCCAGGCGATTCTTCGAGCCCCGAGTCGGGCTCCGGGCGAAGTTCGACCAAGGGCTTGACGATATGGACGAAGAAGAGGTCCTCCCCGCGACCAGCGAGGATTATGACACTGGCGAAGTAGATGCCAGAGACGACGTCGACCCACCCGAGGCTGTCGAAGGAGATGGCACCGGGGGCACCCCAGCCACAGCCGCCGAGACCGCTCCGATCATGGCGGTCGGGACTCCTCGAGCCGTCGATCTTGGAGACGTTCGGCTTGGTGGCGAAAGCATGGAGGACTGCCACCGGCCGAGCCAGACCACCGCGGAGAGGGGCTAAAGACTCGCCAGCCGCGGAGGACAAAACCGAAGCCGCCACCGAGACCGAGCTCGGGGGCGAGTCGAGCCCCCTCGAAGAGGAAGCTCGAGGCACGGCAATCCATGACAAAGCACCTGAAGGCCTCACCCTCGAAGACCTGGGCAGCAGAAGGGCGACACCGCCCTAGAACGCAGGCGGCTGCTCCCGCCTCAGACGTCACGCAATCTTTGAGGGCCGTCTTACCCAGGTACTTGGGTTTCCTTCGAACTTCAGCTCGGACTTTGCCTTTCCCATTGCTCTTTCTCTTTCTCCTGTCAAGTGCCATGTTGACCCTTCAAGCCCCGCAGGCCATCGGCTCAGTCACCCAAGGGTTGCATGGCCTTCAAACGCATGCCGACGCGCTAAAGGCCTTGCTCGATGTCTTTGGAGGGCCGAGAGGCACAGGCCCAAGCTCGTGGAGGACACGCAAACCGAAGGCGGAGAGGTCGCGCAAAGGCGCAGACGATTCTAACGAGATTGCCGGCCTCTGCGAGGTGGTGAAGACGCTCAAGGTCTCCCACAAGGCCGAGCTGGAGCGGACCATCGCCACGGAGCGGGACCACGCGTACAAGGCCGTCGAGGACGAGCGCGCGAGGTCGGCCAGGGCGCTCGAGGCCGAGCGAGCCAAGGCCGAAGCACTGAGCAAGGCCGCTGCGGACCAAGTAGCTACCGCGTCGAGGGCCTCCCCTGAGCTCGAGGCCAAGGTGCAAGAGCTCGAGGAGAAACTGGGTCGAGCGAGCAAGGCGGCCAAGAGTGCCTTGGCCCAGCTTCAAGAAGAACGACGCCGTGCCGCCGAAGCCTTTACTGAAGACCTCCGGCTCCAGGGAGAGCTTTCGACCTTAAGGGCCAAGGTTGCCGAGCTCGAACAGGAGAAGCTCACGCGTGAGATGGCCGACCTGTAAATAGAGCTAGATTTCCTGTAAGCAAGACCTTTTGTAAGATAAAAAAGGTTTAGTGACAATTCTATGGTAGAAACAGTTTAATGTCTTTGTTTGCTTTATCATTTCAAGATCAAAAGATTTTTCCTCTAATAGTGCACTTAGCCTCTCTCGGTCATGGTATATCTCATCCAGCCCCCGTTGGGCCCAAAGTCGAGCAACGCCGGCCTTGGGCGCAAGTTAGAAAACCTGTAGAGACCAAGACCTGCAAGATCGAAAAAGACCCACAAGGACCATAACATGGGCGCACGAAGAAAATCTTAGGCTCTAAAGTGTTAGAATCGTTCCTAAGGCAAGGATCTTGAGGAATAACAACGACTTGCGCCTTGCTCGTTGGACCCGGTCAGGGGCTTAGTTCGAGCCCTAGCGTAGGGGGAGCATTGATGCGAAGAGATTCGGCTTACAAGTAGCTTGACCACTGGGGGTGAAGTTTTAAGCCCCCAATGCCTGAGCCAAGAGCAAGCGCGCTCGTCCGCAAGTCGGGCTCAAAGAGGCCCCGAACTCAAGCCAACACAAAATATAGAATGAAAAGAGTGTACAAAGACCAAGTCATGACAATTGAACAAGACTTTTATTGAAAATTGAGGTAAAAGGGTTACACATAGAATTTTCGAAGCTGATCAATGTTCCACGAGTTAGAGAGCTCTCTGCCATCGGGCAGCGCTAGCCGGTAAGCCCTCGTGCGATCATCTGAAATAACTCTATAGGGCCTCCATCAAGGGGTAACTTGTTGGTGCCGACGGAGCCTAAATCCGCCTCGCAGGCTAAGTCCCCAACAAGGAGCTCCCTAGGTCGTACCGATCGAGACGCATGTCTGCGAAGAGTTTGCAGGTAGTGCGCTGATCGTAGCAGGCACGCGATCTTACTTCTTTTCGCCAGGTAAGGTCAAGAGACCGTTTTGCTCGAAGTCGATCCGTCAAACCTGCTAACCCTAGCAGAGCCCAGCGTGACCTCAGGAGACAGATCGCTTCAAGATCAACATGAGCCTAAGGGTGTGGACCCTGTTGCTACCGACTCGCGTGGTACGAATAGACCATAAGACGGTGGGAAGTTCATCCACCCAGGTCTGGCCGTGTCATTCGAGCTCATCCAATACTCGCTTTTTGACGCCTTGAATAATTTGTCCATTTGCGCGCTCCACCGCTCCATTACTCTGCGGGTGGGCCACCGAAGCATAGCATACTTTGGTGCCGATGTCTTCGCAGTACTCTTGGAACAACTCACTACTAAATTGTGTTCCATTGTTAGTGATGATTCTGCATGGAACCCCATACCTGGTGACCACGAACAAGAGGAAGAACTTGACCGCTGCACGAGCCGTGATGGTCAAGATGGGTTCGGCTTCAATCTATTTGGTGAAGGTATCGATGGCGATGAACAAAAACTTCTTCCCCCGACCGCCTACGGAAAAGGGCCGAGGATGTCTAGCCCCCAGGTCGAAAATGGCCAAGCTAGCGGGATGGTCTGGAGCGCATAAGCAGGCTGGTGCGACTTTTGAGAATGGAACTGGTAGGCTCGGCAGGCGCGAACGATGTTACGAGCATCCTGGAGCGCTGTTGGCCAATAGAACCCTATGCGGAAAGCTTTCCCGACCATGGTCTTGAAAGAAGAATGCACCCCACAGAGACCTAAATGAATGTCATTTAACAGGTACTTACCCTCCTCCGCGGTGACACACTTCGTTAGGATGCTGGAAACATTTCGACGATAAAGCTTGCCGTCCACAAGTCTGTACGAGCTTGCTCGGCGCTTGACTCTACTCCGCTCGGCAGGGTCGGTCGGAAGCTCTCCCTTCGCTAGGTAATCGTGAATTGGCTCGGCCCATGAGGGAATACCCTCGATGAAGGCGATCGAGGGCCCTTGGTTGGAGATTGAGGGCGACGCTAAGGTCTCCAGGATCACATCGGGAGGGATTTCGTCGTCAGACGACCTGAGCTTGGAGAGGAAATCCGCCGGAGTTGTCCTTCCACGCCACATGCGTGATCTCTAGGTTCTGGAACCACTTCTCCATCTTGCGCGCCTCGGCGTGGTACTTGGCTATGGATTCTTACGAGCACTGGTAGCCCTTGTTAAACTGGTTAATGACGAGTTGTGAATCGCCCTTGACGACCAACCGGCGAACACCCAGCGCCTTGCAAGCCCGGAGCCCCACTAGAAGAGCTTCGTACTCTGCTGCATTGTTTGTTACTGGGAATCCAAAACGAACCACATACCTCAACCTGTCGTCCCGCGGGGTGAGAATGAGGATCCCAGCCCTCGAGCGTTTGAAGGACCTTGAACCGTCGAAGTACATGACCCAGGGCTTTTCCTCCCCGACCTCAAGTTCAGGAGCCGGCTGCGAGGTCTGCTCGACCACAAAATCGGCACACACTTGCGACTTGATGGCCGTGGGCGCCACAAACTGGAGGTCGAAGACGGCCAGCTCCATGGCCCACTTGGCGATGCGACCTTCGGCCTCCGGATTCCTCAAGATTTCCCCAAGCGGAAAGTTGCTCAGGATGACCATGGAGTGAGCTTGGAAATAGTGCTGGAGCTTACGCGAAGCCATGAGGAGGGCATAGAGCATTTTCTGGACCTGAGGGTAGCGCTCCTTCGGCCCATGGAGCACCTCGTTGACGTAGTAGATTGGGTGCCGCCAAGGCCCCGCTCGCCACTGTGACGGCGCCGACGGACCCGATGGTGTCCGCGAGGTAGAGCAAGAATCTCGGCCTGGGTCAAGGGTCGTAAGTAAGGGTGGTGTTGACAAGTATACCTTCAACTCGTCGAAGGACCGCTGAGCCTCAAGCGTCCACTCGAAGCTCCCCTACTTGTGCAAGGCCCTGAAGAAAGGTAATCCATGCTCGCCGAGCCTCGAGATGAATCGGCTGAGGGTGGCCATGAGGCTGGTGAGGCATCAGCACCTGCATCAACTCTCGAGAGGCCATCTTTTCTATTGCCTCGATCTTCCTGGTTGGGCCGACCCCCGAGCCCCCGATCATGTAGTCGAAAGCACCTTCCCAGAGGCGCTACCAACACGCACTTCTCCTGGGATTGAGCTTGATCTTGTGCTTGTTCAGTTGGCGGAAGGTCTCCTCAAGGTCTTGAACGGGTTGGCCTTGGCGGAGCTTTTGACGATGATGTCGCCCACGAGACCCCGAGGTTGCAGCCGATCCGAGGCGCGAATTTCTTGGTCATTAGGCTACCGAAGGTCGCTGGCTGGCGCAGGAGACCAAACGACATGGTCGTGGTAGCAATAGGTCCCGAATAAGGTGATGAATGACGCCTTGCTTTCGTCGTCAACCGCCAGCTTGATCTGGTGGTACCCGCATTAAGCGCCCAGAAGCTTAGCAACTTGGCATTCGCCGATGGAGTCGACGATCCGGGTCGATGCGCGCGGAGAGGAAGTTGTCCCGCACGCCGAAGTTCAACCCCGTGTGATCCACGCACATCCTCCACTTCACGCCCTTCTTCCGCGACGATGATTCGGATTGGCCGACCATTCGGAGTAGTCGATCTCACACGATGAAGCCGCCTTCAAAATTTTGTCAAGGTTCTCCTTGATTATGGCGACCCTGGGAGAAGGCCGCAGCCTTCGGGCGCAAAGCGCAAGGTCGGGTCAAGACTTGCAATCAGGCTCGACCACCTCCCTTGGGACACCCGACATGTCTGCCGGCTCCCAAGCAAATATGTCTTTATTAGCGCGGAGGAAGGTGATGAGCTCGAGTTCCTATTTGGAACTCAGCTCGGCCGAGACGTGGATGCACTTGGATGAGTCCCCCTCCACGAGCGGCACAGCCTTCGTTGCCCCACCGGGATGGATGACCGCCTTCTAGCGGGCCACTTTCACAGTCGCGTCTGGGCCCTGCTGAGGCAGCATGCCGGCGAGGACTAAGGCCTGAGTCTCGCAACCGTGTGCCGCCTTGAGGTCGCCACGCACGGTGATGACGCCGCCAGGTCCTGGGAGCTTCATGCAACGGTGGCCGTAGTGGTTGGCCGCCATGAATTTGACCAGAGCCGGGCGCCCGAGGATGGCGCTAGGAGATCACCTCGACCACCTCAGGGGTGATCGGGCAGACCACCTGGCCCCTGAGGGGTGGTCGAGCTTCCTGTGCACAATCCTCAAGAACGGATCGCGATATTCTTGACCTTCAACCGGGATCTGTGATCCTGGCCGAGAAGGCCTGCTAACAAAGAGGTTAAGGAATCGGCCCCATCGACCATGACCCGCCTCGATCAGTATTACTAATGGTCGGGTCACGACTAAGGTAGTCTTGAGGTCCTGGACATACCTTGGGGGCATCCTCCGGCAGAAGGTGATCGCGTTCTCACTTCATTTGCAGAGCCGTCCGCTACGGTAGACCACGCGCACGGCATCCTTGATCTCGCGCTGGGATTGATACGCCGACGAGCCGCCGAAGATGACGTCGATCCGGCGGTCGCCCTGCTAGAAATCCAGGTCGAGGTCGGCCTTGTCCTCCCCCGTGTTTACCCTATCGGGTTGATCTCCTCTTTCGAGAGTGTGGGCATCTCCCCACGCCCGCCGAGAAGGCCTCGAAGCTTGGCTCGCCAGTGCCCCGCAATTTCGCAGGTCGGGTCCCGAGTCCCGTCGGAATAGGCAGAACTTACTCACGAACCGAGGCCGCCTCAGACTCGCAGCGCCATCGGCTTGTCGCGACCAACCGGGCGATCTTCGCGGGTCAAGGCCATTGGCTACCGCTGGGGACCGTGGTCGATTTTGTTGAGAACGGGCCTCTCGAGCCGAAGCGAACTTCCATGACCTCACGGTGGTCAGTTCGCCGAAATGGTCTCCCGAGGTCAACCACCTCACGCTATGTATCCTCTTCCGCTTTGGCGTGCCGAGCCTTGGTCGGTATTCTTGGCGTTGAGGCCGGCCTACCAATTCGACACCAAGCTTACCCTGGTCGTAGTCGAGCTTCCAGCAGACCACGTCGTCCGCATCCGCGTTGCGCTTTGCCATGCGAAAAAGGTTGCCGACTGTGAGCCTCGTCGTAATCTCCAAGTCTTCGGTGAGGCGCCGGTCGCGGACGCCAAACTTGAAGGCCTTGATCATGGCTTCGTCGGATACACTAGGGATCAGGTTCCTAGTGCGAATGAACCGGCCGCATGAAGTCGCGTGAGGGTTCGCTTCTTTCCCTCGATCACTCGGGTCCAGTCCTTCGCCGCCGCCATAGTAGCTCTAGAATTTTGAATGGAGGGCGCTTCAATTTGGCGCCACGAGTTTAAAAAGTCCCTGCTTCGGTTGAAGAGCCAAAGTAGCGCCTGGCCCAAAACAAGATGGAGGTAATCAATATCACGCATTCCCACCGCGCCAAAATAGCGGTGGTGTAGATCGACCAAACTCATCGGGTTCTTCGTTCAATAAATCGCCGATCAAGGCGGGCTTGAAATGAGCCGCCAGCAAGACCCACCGGCAAGGTCGCCGGAGTACGCCGCTGCAACCATAGGCTCAACAGGCACGCTCGGGAGGTCGCTGCCGGGCGAGGCTCGCCGCCGCCGACTCAAGGTCGAGGTCGCCGGCGCTCGACCTTCGGGCGAGTGCCGGGCGCCGAGCGCGAGTCACCCGGGAGATATCCTAAGCGGTCTTGGACTCGCGCACCTAGGCGGATATCCGGAAAGACTCCTGCACTTCGCCATCGTTCAAGGCTTAATCGACGAAGCTTGGCCGACGCAAACACCACTGGATTGTGTTCGCGGGCGGCGACGGGTGGAATCAGGACACATCCTCGAGTCGTTGGCAGAAGGTACTCTCCGCCGGAGGCACCTGGTGAGCTGCCGGGCTGCCGGGCGCGATGAGTTGTCATCACTTCGTGAATGAGTCCCCGAGTGGCGACTCCGTGCTGCGGAGGCATGACCTCTCGTCATGCTGCACGATCGAGTTGCCGCCGTGAGCACGCCAAAGAGTTCTAACCTCACCGGTTTGATCAGCCATGACCCGGACGAGCGTTTCTCGAGGCACTTCCCGAGGGAGGGAACCTCGATGACCGAACGAGGCACCGGCTTTTTTCTCGTCCTCTCGCCGAGGGCGCGAGGGCTGGTTGATGGCGACGCGCACCATCCGACGAGCGCCTTCAGGGTCTGCGGGGTTGCGCCACCCACCTCCACGCCACGCCGCGTGGTCTGTTCGCCATGAGGACATGCCGCCGCAGCCGGGGTGAAGGTGAAAACAGGACGAGAGTCGCTATGCCCGGTTCTCGCTACCGAGCCCACGCTGAGGAACTTCTCGACGAAAGCGCCATGCCCCCGAGACCGTGATCTTTCTTCGAGTGAGCGGGTTATCGGGCCCCATGGTGGGATGCCAAATGTCGCGACGACGAGATCGCCCGACCAAAATATGAAAACAGGTTAGTGTGAATGAGGGACCTAGAAAGTGCTTCGCTCAACGATGGATTAGACGTAGGTCGGGGCGAGGCGTCAGCGAGCAAGAGACAATGAATTATACTGGTTTGAGCCCCCGTGAGGGTAACAACCCTACTCTAGTCTTGCACTCCATGACACAAGGTTTGAACCTACGAAGATGGCAAAGCTACCGGTTGATCACCTGTCATCAGTACACCTAGCCCAGTCGGCATCAAAGAAACCACTCACCAACAATGAGCTGTTGCGGTGTGTCTTCAGGCCATTGGCTTGACTATGCTAAAGGTAACGAAGAATTCGCTTGACTGCTCCCCAGTGTATGTCGATTGGTGCTTGCAGATACTGGCACACTTTATTGGCTGAATAGGCAATGTCTGGCTGAGTAATAATAAGATATTGTAGAGTTCCTACTACACTCCGATATCTTGTAGTTTTAGTTTGTGACAAGGGACTTCCTATTATTTTGGACAACTTCTCATATCTTAGCATTGGAGTGGTAACCAGCTTGCACTTCTCCATGTTTGTGCGATGAAAGAGATCCTTGATATACCTCTGCTGCGAGAGAATGATCCCCCTGGATCAGGCGTCACTTCAATGCTAAGGAAGAAATGAAGGGTGCCAAGATCCTTGATAGCGAAAGCATGGTGCAGTTGACAGAGAAGTGCCTCAGCCGCTCAATCAAACGAACTAGCAATGATTAGATCATCGATATAGATGAGGATTTACATGGTCAGCTTGCATTTGCGAAGAATAAAAAGTGATGTATCAGCCCGCGATGGAGAGAAACCAAGTTCTTGTAATTTGGTGCTAAGTTTGTGATACCACATGCGTGGATCTTGCTTTAGTTTGTAAAGTGCTTTGTTAAGCTTGTAGACATAATGAGGTTTTGTTATGTCCACAAACCTAGGCGGTTGGCTAACATGGACTTCCACAGTGAGATCACCATGTAGAAATGTGTTTTTGACATCCGCTTGGCGAAGACACCAACCATGAGATACGACAATGGAAATGACAAGATGTACTATAATCGGCTTGACTACCAGGCCGAAGGTATCATCATAGTCAATCCCATGCTGTTGTCAAAAACCTTTAGCGACTAAGCGGGCTTTGTAACACTCGATGGAGCCGTCAGCATGATGGTTGATTTTGAAAACCCACTTACAATCCACCACATTACGTCCTGGGACAGGCGATACCAGCTGCCATGTGTGGTTCCGTATGAGGGCATCATATTCTTCATTCATGGCTTGCTTCCATTGAGGTTGCTGAAGAGTGTGACTTCATCATAAGAGCAGCAAAAGTCTGGTTTTGAGGTTCATAGCGAATGGTGCTATCATGCAACTCCCGTGGCTTGTGAATATTATTCTGAAGTCTTAACACAGGTCGAGACGCCGGAATTGGAACTGGCTACAATTGTTCAATACCTATGTCTGGAGATTTTGGCTCATTAGTTAGATATTCAAGCGTATCATCTGGTATCTGGTGCTCAGCACTATTGTCTGGATTGTCATCTGCATCCTGCATAACAACATCATGATCAAGAGCAGAGTTAATTTGCCCAATAGGTGAGTTAGTCAAAACTTTAGGTTGGCTATTCTCAGTGATAGGATGTGATGGGAGAAGCCAACGAAGAAGCGTTGCTTCTGTAATTCAGGGTGCAACTGGCTGTGAGGAAGCAAAAGGAAAAATATGCTCATCAAACATGACATCTTGAGAGACGTAAACACGGCTAGTTGATATATGAAGACACTTGAATCCTTTGTGTAGAGAACTGTACCCGAGAAAACACACTGTTTATATCTAAATTGAAGTTTTTGATCATTGTATGGACGTAGCTTGGGCCAACAAGCACACTCGAATGAATGAAAGGTTTTGTAATCAGGTTCAACATGAAAAAGATGCCGAAGAGGTGTAGAGTTTTGGATAGTGTGTGATGGAAGTTGATTGATGAGGTAGCAAGTAGTCAGAAAGGCCTCATTCCAAAATCGCAAAGGAACAGAAGAATGGGCTAACAAAGAAAGACCAGTCTCGACAATATTCCAATGTTTTTGCTTAGCGGCACCATTCTGTTGGTGTATGTGAGGACATGATACACGATGAGTGACTCCCAGTTGCTTAAAAAATGAGTTAAGCCGCTGATATTCACCACCCCAATCACTCTAAAAGGATATAATTTTCTTGTTAAGAAATCTCTCAACTTGTTTCTAGAATTGCACAAAAGCCTGTTTAACATCAGACTTATGTTTCAATAGATAGATCCATGTGTATTTGCTAAAGGAATCAACAAAGCTAACATACACCTACAGAATGGCTTATATTAGATGCCTCAATACAGTCGGTTGGATAAAACCGTCTATAATAAAGAACATCAACGACGTGCTCGTAGTGAAACCGCTGGGCGAGATAATCATGACGTTTCGCTTTCATGAACCGCTACCATATCACAGATGGTTTTAAATGCAAACTGCCTGTGATAATTTAATATCACAGATGGTTTTAAATAGGAACCGTTTGTGGTATGACCTCAGAACCCTATATAACCATACCGATAGAGGTTCGTAGCGCAGATCGACCCATGCTTTTCATCTCTCGCAAACCCTAGCCTCCCGTCGAACTGATTGTATTCTTCCTCATCTACCACATTCTCTACTCTGACAATCCTCCTTTTTCCCTGAAGAACAACATGGCGCTACTTGTTGGATAGGTCGGTTACATAGAAGACTTGAACAACTTGGTTAGCGACAACGAATGGCTCGTGCTTCATCTTGTTATCCGACAAGTTCGAGGTCCACAGTTGTGACGCCATACTTGTCAACCTTCACGTACTGCGGTTTAACCCAATGGCACCGAAATAATGGGATCTTGAATAGTACATAGTCGAGCTGCCAAATTTCCTCAATGAACCCATAGTACGAGCTCCTCGTCGATCCATCAATACTCAGCACATCGATACGAACACCACTGTTCTGGTTTGTGCTCTTCATGTCCTGATCTCTCGTAATGTGTACCTATTTTAGTCATATCCTTTCCATGTTACAACCGTAGTTGCCGCCTTTTGCCAACTATGTCAACAGATCACCCGACGCGGCTTCTAGTAATGGGTTGTCACCATTGAACCATCTCGCTGAACTAAAAGGTTATAACCGCTTTGATGATCCCAAGACTTCGCCACGCCGAATTCCTTCTTGCTATAGCCATTTGTGCTCGCCGACATATTGCTGGCCACAAATACCATGTGTTGCAAAACTGCGGAAATGGACTTCTTCACAAGACGCAACCGGATCAGCGTGATTGCTTTCCTTCCGATTGTCCTGATGCCCTGGAGCCTCCCCTCATGGCAGGATCGAGGCACACCTATCAGTTTGACCTGAGCCATGTAATCCACGTAGAATTCAACTACCTCTTCGGATGCATAACCTTCAATAATGGTACCCTCTGGTCAAGATCAATTCTGTACGTAGAACTTGAGAATTCCCATATACCTCTCGAACGGGTACATACTATATAGGAATACAGGCCCGCACATCTTTATCTTCCTCACAAGGTGAACAATGAGATGGACCATGATATCAAAAAATGACGGAAGGAAATACATCTCAAGATTACATAGAGTCATTATCGCCTCGGCCTGCGGAGCATCTAGTCCTTCAAGATCGATAACCTTCTGAGCAATTGTGTTAAAAAAATAACACAGCCTTGTGATTGTCTCCCGAACCCTGGTTAGTAAAATACTTCTAATTGTCACAGGGAGCATCTGTGTCATAAGCACATGGTAATCATGGGACTTCATGCCAGTTAAACTCAAATCGTGCATCGAAACAAATCTCTATAGGTTGGACGAGTAACCAGACGGAACTTTCACACCATGCAAGCATTGTCACAGTTTGTTTCTCTTGGCCTTGAATAGAGTGTAGCAAGCAGGTTCACACTATGTTTGGCCTTTATCGGTCTCTTTCGGTACTAACTCAGGTCTGATGCCCATATCGACCAAGTCAAGCCGTGCATTCATATCGTCCTTTGTTTTACCCTTAATGTTCAGTAAGAGCCCAATCAAGCTATCATAGACATTCTTCACGCAGCATCACGCCGACATAAGCATCGAACTTCTAGGTGCTCCCAATAAGGTAGGTCCCAAAATATTGATCTCTTCTTCCACATGCTCTTCTCACGGGTCCTCAATTTACATCCTTTTCCTAGAGCAACATCCACCTTCTCAACCATATCATGAATGTCTATCCCGCTTAAAGGCTTTGGAGCTAAAGTGTCTTCGGTCGTGCCGTCAAATTAATTCTTCATCTTGCGGTATGGGCTTATCTCAAGCGAACTTACGGTGACGCATGTACACGGCTTTATGTGAGTGATTTAGCCAGACATTTCAGGTCATCCAAGCAAAGGAGTATATGCTTTGGCTCCTTTGTACTGTCTCGACAATTGTGTTAGCAAGGGCGTGATAATTGTTGAGGACTAAGAAATCTCTCGAGTAGGTCAATTCATGGGTCAATCGTAGGCCCCTAGCTCGGGTTGAGCTACAAGGGTCTCCCACCACGACTCCGGCTACGGGTTCCCGCACGACCTCGAAGCTTGGGGAGGCAAGGATTCAACTCCGCGACGACTCAACCTTGGTTTCAAGACGTGGCGCTACTACTCGACTAGTTTCCAAGATCGTGAATGCCGGAGTTAAGCATGACATGGGCGCCTCGATCCGGGTCATAACCCACCTTCAAGACGATCAAGCCGCTATTGGAATCTCTCCCGATCAAGCTTCGTAACGGCCGGAGGAGTATAAAATCCTCGAGGCAAATATCGCCGGGGCATGCAAGCAGCTCAAGAAACTAGACAACAGACTACAAATACAGTAAATCTCTAGAGCTCAAAGCTAGAGAGCAAACACTTGTACTTAACATAGTGAATTCTTTGCCTCAGGTAAGATCGAGTAGAGCTTTTACCTTCCTGTGGCTCGATCCAATATAACTCTTCTCGGTCTCCGCCTGCTTTTTCCTT